>JAJLRB010001167.1:0-101288 GCA_020976825.1 Odocoileus hemionus | reverse complement strand
GTGAACTCCGCTTGCCTCTCGAGTTGCAAAGGCATATGGCTTTCCTAAATTCAACCCTCGGGCTTTCTTTTTGGACTTAAGCTTTGAATACCTTCTTTTTTGAGATGAAAGATAGCCTCTATTAACCCACTGCAATAAAATTTGGGCCTTTTTTTGAGTCAGGGCTTCTCGTATATATCCACTTGGGCGCAAACTCAGTCCCCCCTCACACCTATTGTGAGGAACCTCCTTTCTTGGCCTTGTATAATTTGGCATACTCTTGCTTCTGGGCCGGGAACACCCCTCTCTCCAGACATTTGGGGGGAAAAAAAGCATTCCTCGATTGTTCTGCGAACTTGGGTTCCTCTAGTCTTAACGGTTTCTCGGAACTCTGGATTTGCAAAAGGGAAGTCACCCCCACTGGCTGTTTGAGGGGGAACGGGGAGGGGTTTGGGATAAATACAGGGAATCGGCCCATCCAGTTGATTTGGGGAAGGGAGCTCCTCACTTTTGGGGGGTACCTAAGGGTCCCTTTAACGTGTAGGGGTTTCGGGGGGACTCTCTCAATCCTCAATTTGTTGAGCCCCTTACATGCTTTAGGGGGACAAAAATTTTCTTCAGCAATGCAGGGAATGGGATATCTCGTTTCGGGGGGAAGTCCATGGTTTTTTTCTCGAGTTGCGGGGGGGCCCGGGGGTTAATCTGAGTTACGGGGGAGGGCCCCTTCAAAACGCTGTTTGTTCAGTGCGTCGGAACCCTTCATTATGAGGGAAACCCAGGAATCTCTGCGAGGCTTTCCGGGGCAAAAAGAGCTTCCGAGGGAGCGGAGCCCCAGTGTGTTTTCCCCGTAGCCAAGTAATTGGATTCCTCTCAATGGCAAGAAGAGACCATGCCTTTGGAAGCAGTAAACTCCGGTGCCCTCGAGTGTAAAAACTGTGAGGCTTCCGTCAAAATGATGCAGGGAAACCTCGGGCTTTCTCAAGGCCCAACTGTTTAAAACCCCCCTTTTCCCCCTTGGGGAATAAAATGACCCTTATCAAGCCATGCAAGAAATCCGGCCCCTTTTGAGTCAGGTTCTCGTATATTCCCTTGAGCGCAAACCGGGGGTTCCCCTCCACCTATTGCTGAGGAAGCCTCCTTCTTAGGCCCTTTATAATTTGGAAAAGTCTTGTTTCTAGGCCAGGAACAGCCCCCTTTTCCAGCTTTTGGGGGAAAAAACATTCCCGAGTTGTTCTGCGAACTGGGTTCTCTATCTTGAGCGGTGTTCTGGGGGAATCTCTGGTTGCAAAAGGAAGTCAGCCACGGGGCTTGTTTGATGGGAAAACGGGGGTGGCACTGGATCAATACGGGGGAATGGGCCCAAAACCGATTGATTGGGTACATGGACTCCTTTCACGTTGCTGGGGGACCTAGGGTCCTTTAATGTGACAGTTTTTTGGGGGACTCTTCAAATCCGTCAGCATGTTGAGGTCTTACAGCTTTATGGGGATCAGGAATTTTCTTTTCAGCAATGCAGGGGAATTTGGGGGACTCATCTCTTTTAAAGGGGGGGAAGTCTCTTTTTTTTTTTCCCGAGTTCGGCGGGCCCGGGGGTAATCTGATTACGGGTTATGGCCCTTAAAACCTGTTTTTTCAGGACGTGGGAAAAAACTCTTCTATTAAAAGGGACCCTCAGGAATCTTGCGGGCTTTCCGGGAAAAGGGACGCTTTTTTGAGGTGGGGGGAGCCCCATTCCTTCCCCCATACCCACAGTAATATTTTATTCCCTAAATGTCAAGAAGACGGCATCGTCATTTTGGGACGTGACTCCGCGTGCCTTCGAGTGTAAAAACATGTGGGCATTCCTGAAATGAGGCGGCCTGGGGCTTCTCTGGCTCCACGCGTTTCAACCCCCTTCCCCCTTTGGGGAATAAAGATAGCCTATTCAAGCCACTGAAGGAAATGCTCCTTTCGATCGGGGTTCTCATTTTTTTTTCCACTTGGGAGAAAAATCGGTCCTCCTCACACCTATTCTGAAGAACCTCCTTGGGGGCCTTGTAATTTGGGCTTTGTCTTGCTTAAAGCCGGGGAAATCACTTCTCTCCAAAAATTTTCGGGGAAAAAGGACTTTCCTCGGTTGCTGTGACTGGTGTTCCCTATCTTGAGAGGTTTCTCGGGAATCTTGCGTTGGTAAGGAGTCGGGCACTGGGTTTTTTTTGAGGGGAAAGGGATGGCTTGGGTAAATCGGAAATGGGCCCTCATCTCGAGTTGATTTGGGGGGTACAGGGAGCTCCTTCCGTTGCTGGGGGATAGGTCCCTCTAACGGTGCCATGTTCTTGGACTCTCTGGATCCCAACAAGTGGGGGGCCCTTTTCTTTCTTTAGGGGGATCACAATTTGCCCTGCATGCAATGCAGGGAAGGGGGATTCATCCCTTCGGGGGAAGTTCGGTTTTTTCTCGAGTTCAGCGGGCTGGGTATATTTTTGTTTTACGGGGGGGATGGCCTTAAAACGGTTTTTTCAGGATCGGCCCTTGTCTATTAGAGGAACCCGGGAATCTTTGCGAGCTTGGCAGGGGAAAAAGGGGACGCTCTAGGTAGGGGGGAACCCATTCCCCCTTTTCCCCAGTACCACAGAATATGGGATTCCTCTAATTTTAAAGAAAGCAGGCATCGCATTTTTGGGAAGCAGTGAACCCCGCGTGTTTCTCGAGTTGCAAACATGTGAGGCTTCGTCAAAATTTTTGGGGTTCCTCCTTTCTCTAGGGATCAAGCGTTCGCCATCCTTCTTTTTTGAGATGAAAGATGAGCCTTTTCAACCCACGCAAAATTTTCGCCTTTTTTTTTGAGTCAGGGTTCCGGAAATATCCACTTAGGCAGCAAACTCAGTCCCCCCCTAAAACCCTATGCTGAAAACCCCTTCTTAGGCCTTGATAATTTTGGAAAACTCTTGCTTCTAGGCCGGGGAATTTGCCTCATTCCAAAAATTTGGGGAAAAAAGAAAATTCCTCGAGTTGTTTTGCTGAACTGGGTTCCTCTGCTTGAGACGGTGTTCGGGGGAAATCTCGGGGTTTGCAAAGGGGAAGTCGGGCCAGGGGCGTGTTTGGGGGGAAGGGGGAGGTCTGAGTCAATACGGGGAAATCCCTTTTTCCCGATTGATTTGGGGACTGGACTCCTTCCTTCGGGGGTCCCTCAGGTTCCTTTAACTGTACAGGTTCTTGGGGGACTCTTCGAGATCCTCAAGCATTTTGGCTCCTTACATTTTTTGGGGGTCACGGAATTGCTCTTCATGCAATCGGTAAAGGGGGGATCCCCGCTTGGGGGGAAGTTATGTTTTTTCTCGAGTTCCCCGGGGCCCCCGGGGGTTAAATCGGTTTTCCGGGGGAGGCCCCTTCAAAACCGGTTTGTTCAGGATCGGGACCCCTCTTGTATGGGGACACCTCGGGAAATCTTGCGGGGCTTTCCAGGGCAAAAGGCGCTTCTCGGGGTGACGGGAACCCTTGTCTTTCCGAAGCCAAAGGAATATGGTTTCCTCTAAATGTAAAAAGAGCAGGAGTCATTTTTTGGAACAGTGAACCGCTGCCTCTCGAGTTGAAAAAGGAAAATTGAGGCATTCCCGTAAAATTTTCGGGGACCCTCGGTTTTCCCTGGGGACTTAGAGCTTTTTTGACATACCTTCTTTTTTGAGATGAAAGATACCTCTTTCAAGCCACTGCAATGAAATTCGGCCTTTTTTTGGTCAGGTTTTCTGGGTATATACTCCACTTGAGGCAGCAAACTCAGTCCCCCCTCACACCTATTGCTGGGGAAAACCCTCCTTCTTAGGCCCTTGTATAATTTGGCTTTTACGTCTTGCTTCAGGCCGGGGAAAAGCCCTCTCCCCGCATTCGGGAAAAGAAGCATTCCCTCGATTTGTTCTGCAAACTTGGTTCCCTCTAGTCTTAGACGTTTTCTGGGGAATCCTGGATTGCGTAAGCCACTGCAATGAAATTCGGCCTTCTTTTGAGTCAGGGCTTCTCGGTATATACTCCACTTGAGGCAGCAAACTCATTGTCCCTCCCTCACACCTATTGCTGAGCGAAGCCCTTCTTAGGTGCTTGTATAACTTTGGCATACGTCTTGCTTCTAGGCCAGGGAATCAGCCCTCATCTCCAGACGATTTCGGGGAAAGAAGCATTCCTCGAGTTGTTCTGCTGAACTTGGCGTTCCTCTAGTCTTGAGACGGTGTTCTCGGGGAATCTCTGGAGTTGCGTAAAGGAAGTCAGCCCACTGGGCGTGTTTGATGGGGATCGGGGGATGGCTCTGGAGTCAATACAGGGGAATCGGGCCACATCTCGAGTTGATTTGGGGGTACATGGAGCTCCTTCACGTTGCTGGGGTTACCTAAGGGTCCCTTTAGACGTGTGACAGTGTTCTTGGGGACTCTCTCGAGATCCGTCAAGCATGTTGATGCTCTTACATGCTTTATGGGGATCATGGAATTTCTCTTCACGCAATGCAGGTGAATGGGGACTCATCTCGCTTCAAGGGGGAAGTCTCATGGTTTTTCTCGAGTTGCGGCGGGGCCCTGGGGTATAATCTTGAGTTACGGGGGGATGGCCCTTCAAAACGCGTGTTTGTTCAGTGACGTCGGAACTCCTCTCTAGATATGAGGGACACCTCAGGAATCTCTGCGAGGCTTTCCAGGGCAAAAGAGACGCTTCTCGAGGTGAGGCGGGAGACCCAGTGTGCCTTTCCAGTAGCCACAGTAATATTGTGATTCCTCTCAATGTGCAAGAAGAGACAGGCATCGTCACTTTGGAAGCAGTGAACTCCGCGTGCCTCTCGATGTGTCAAAATCATGTGAGGCATTCCGTCGAAATGATGCATGGACCTCGGGCTTTCTCTACGGACTCCACAGCTGATTCAGACATCCCTTCTCCTTGTGAGATGAAAGATGAGCCTATATTCAAGCCACTGCAAGGAAATCCAGCCTCCTTTCGAGTCAGGGATTCTCAGTGCATATTCCACTTGAGGCAGCAAACTCAGGGTTCCTCCCTCACACCTATTGCTGAGAGAAGCCTCCTTCTTAGGCGCTTGTATAAGGTTGGCATAAGTCTTGCTTCTAGGCCAGGGAATCAGCCCTCATCTCCAGACGATTTCGGGGAAAAGAAGCATTCCTCGAGTTGTTCTGCTGAACTTGGTGTTCTCTAGTCTTGAGACGGTGTTCTCGGGAAATCTCTAGCGTTGCGTAAAGGAAGTCAGGCCACTGGGCGTGTTTGATGGGGAACGGGGGATGGCACTGGAGTCAATACAGGGGAATGGGGCCTCATCTCGATTTGATTTGGGGTACATGGAGCTCCTTCACGTTGCTGGGGTGACCTCAGGGTCCCTTTAGACCTGTGACAGTGTTCTTGGGGACTCTCTCGAGATCCGTCAAGCATGTTGAGGCTTCTTACATGCTTTATGGGGATCACGGAATTGCTCTGCATGCAATGCAGGTGAATGGGGACTCATCTCGTTTCAAGGGGGAAGTCTCATGGTTTTTCTCGAGTTCAGCCGGAGCCCTGGGCTATATTCTCGAGTTACGGTGGTTATGGCCCTTCAAAACACGTGTTTTTTTCAGCGACGTCGGGACTCTAGTCTAGTTAGAAGGGACACCTCAGGAATCTCTGCGAGGCTTTCCAGGGCAAAAGGGACGCTTCTTGAGGTGTGGTGGGAGACCCAGTCTCCATTCCCAGTAGCCACAGTAATATTGCGATTCCTCTCAATGTTCAAGAAGTCAGGCATCGTCACTTTTGGTAGCAGTGAGCTCCGCGTGCCTGTCGAGGTGTCAAAAGCATGTGAGGCATTCCATCGAAATGAGGCGGGTACCTCGGGCTATCTCTCGGTCTCCACAGCTGATTCAGACATCCCTTCTCCTTGTGAGATGAAAGATGAGCCTGTATTCAAGCCACTGCAAGGAAATCCGGCCTCCTTTCGAGTCAGGGCTTCTCGATATTTATTCCACTTGAGGCAGCAAAATCAGGGTCCGTCTCTCACACCTATTGCTGAGAGAAGCCTCTCTTGAGGGCCTTGTGGAACGTTGGCATCTGTCTTGCGTCTAAGCCAGGGAATCAGCTCTCATCATGAGACGATTTCGGGGAAAAGGAGCATTCCTCGAGTTGCTGTGCTGAACTTGGTGTTCCTCTATACTTGAGACGGTGTTCTCGGGGAATCTCTGCAGTTGCGTAATGGACGTCAGGCCACTGGTCCTGTTTGATGGGAAAGGGGGATGGCTCTGGAGTCAATACAGGAGAATCGGGCCTCATCTCGAGTTGATTTGGGATACATGGAGCTCCTTCGCGTTGCTGGGGGGACCTCAGTGTCCCTCTAGACGTGTGCCAGTGTTCTTAGGGACTCTCTCGAGATCCGTCAAGCAAGTGGAGGCTCCTTTCATTCTTTATGGGGATCACGGAATTGCTCTGCATGCAATGCAGGTGAATGGGGATTCATCACGCTTCGAGGGGGAAGTGTCATGGTTTTTCTCGAGTTGCAGCGGGGACTTGGGGTATATTCTTGAGTTATGGTGGGGATGGTCCTTCAAAACGCGTGTTTGTTCAGGGACGTCGGAACTCGTGTCTAGTTATGAGGGATACCTCAGAAATCTTTGCGAGACTTGGCAGGGCAAAACGGACGCTTCTCGAGGTGAGGCGGGATACCCAGTGTCCTTTCCAGTAGCCACAGAAATATTGGGATTCCTCGCAATGTTCAAGAGAAGTCAGGCATCGTCACTTTTGGAAGCAGTGAACTCCGCGTGCTTCTCGAGTTGTCAAAGGCATGTGAGGCATTTCGTCGAAATTTTTCGGGGAGCTCTGGCTTTCTCTAGGGACTCTAGAGCTGTTTCAGCCATACCTTCTTTTTTTGAGATGAAAGATGAGCCTCTATTCAAGCCACTGCAATGAAATTCGGCCTTCTTTTGAGTCAGGGCTTCTCGGTATATACTCCACTTGAGGCAGCAAACTCATTGTCCCTCCCTCACACCTATTGCTGAGAGAACCCTCCTTCTTAGGCGCTTGTATAATTTTGGCATACGTCTTGCTTCTAGGCCAGGGAATTAGCCCTCATCTCCAGACAATTTCGGGGAAAAGAAGCATTCCTCGAGTTGTTCTGCTGAACTTGGCGTTCCTCTAGTCTTGAGACGGTGTTCTTGGTGAATCTCTGGAGTTGCGTAAAGGAAGTCAGGCCACTGGGCGTGTTTGATGGGGAACGGGGGATGGCTCTGGAGTCAATACAGGGTAATCGGTCCTCATGTCGAGTTGATTTGGGGTACATGGAGCTCCTTCACGTTGATGGGGTGACCTCAGGGTCCCTTAGATGTGTGACAGTGTTCTTGGGGACTCTCTCGAGATCCGTCAAGTATGTTGAGGCTCCTTACATGCTTTATGGGGATCACGGAATTGCTCTTCATGCAATGCAGGTGAATGGGGACTCATCTCGCTTTGAGGGGGAAGTCTCATGGTTTTTCTCGAGTTGCGGCGGGGTCCTGGGGTATAATCTTGAGTTACGGCGCGGATGGCCCTTCAAAACGCGTGTTTCTTCAGTGACGTCGGGACTACTCTCTAGATATGAGGGACACCTCAGGAATCTCTGCGAGGCTTTCCAGGGCAAAAGATGCGCTTCTCGAGGTGAGACGGGAGACCCAGTGTGCCTTTCCAGTAGCCACAGTAATATTGCGATTCCTCTCAATGTGGAAGAAGAGACAGGCATCGTCACTTTTGGAAGCAGTGAACTCCGCGTGCCTCTCGAGGTGTCAAAATCATGTGAGGCATTCCGTCGAAATGATGCATGGATCTCGGGCTTTCTCTACGGACTCCACAGCTGATTCAGACATCCCTTCTCCTTGTGAGATGAAAGATGAGACTGTATTCAAGCCACTGCAAGGAAATCCAACCTCCTTTCGAGTCAGGGATTCTCAGTGCATATTCCACTTGAGGCAGCAAACTCAGGGTCCCTCCCTCAAACCTATTGCTGAGAGAAGCCTCCTTCTTAGGCGCTTGTATAAGGTTTGGCATACGTCTTGCTTCTAGGCCAGGGAATTAGCCCTCATCTCCAAACGATTTCGGGGAAAAGAAGCATTCCTCGAGTTGTTCTGCTGAACTTGGTGTTCCTCTAGTCTTGAGACGGTGTTCTCGGTAAATCTCTAGAGTTGCGTAAAGGAAGTCAGGCCACTGGGCGTGCGTGTTGATGGGGAACGGGGATGGCTCTGGAGTTAATACAGGGGAATTGGGCCTCATCTCGAGTTGATTTGGGGTACATGGGGCTCCTTCACGTTGCTGGGGTGACCTCAGGGTCCCTTTAGACGTGTGACAGTGTTCTTGGGGACTCTCTTGTGATCCGTCAAGCATGTTGAGGCTCCTTACATGCTTTATGGGGATCACAGAATTGCTCTTCATGCAATGCAGGTGAATGGGGACTCATCTCGAATCGAGGGGGAAGTCTCATGGTTTTTCTCGAGTTGCGGCGGGGCCCTGGGGTATAATCTTGAGTTACGGGGGGATGGCCCTTCAAAACGCGTGTTTGTTCAGTGACGTCGGAACTCCTCTCTAGATATGAGGGACACCTCAGGAATCTCTGCGAGGCTTTCCAGGGCAAAAGAGACGCTTCTCGAGGTGAGGCGGGAGACCCAGTGTGCCTTTCCAGTAGCCACAGTAATATTGTGATTCCTCTCAATGTGCAAGAAGAGACAGGCATCGTCACTTTGGAAGCAGTGAACTCCGCGTGCCTCTCGATGTGTCAAAATCATGTGAGGCATTCCGTCGAAATGATGCATGGACCACGGGCTTTCTCTACGAACTCCACAGCTGATTCAGACATCCCTTCTCCTTGTGAGATGAAAGATGAGCCTATATTCAAGCCACTGCAAGGAAATCCAGCCTCCTTTCGAGTCAGGGATTCTCAGTGCATATTCCACTTGAGGCAGCAAACTCAGGGTTCCTCCCTCACACCTATTGCTGAGAGAAGCCTCCTTCTTAGGCGCTTGTATAAGGTTGGCATAAGTCTTGCTTCTAGGCCAGGGAATCAGCCCTCATCTCCAGACGATTTCGGGGAAAAGAAGCATTCCTCGAGTTGTTCTGCTGAACTTGGTGTTCTCTAGTCTTGAGACGGTGTTCTCGGGAAATCTCTAGCGTTGCGTAAAGGAAGTCAGGCCACTGGCGTGTTTGATGGGGAACGGGGGATGGCACTGGAGTCAATACAGGGGAATGGGGCCTCATCTCGATTTGATTTGGGGTACATGGAGCTCCTTCACGTTGCTGGGGTGACCTCAGGGTCCCTTTAGACCTGTGACAGTGTTCTTGGGGACTCTCTCGAGATCCGTCAAGCATGTTGAGGCTTCTTACATGCTTTATGGGGATCACGGAATTGCTCTGCATGCAATGCAGGTGAATGGGGACTCATCTCGTTTCAAGGGGGAAGTCTCATGGTTTTTCTCGAGTTCAGCCGGAGCCCTGGGCTATATTCTCGAGTTACGGTGGTTATGGCCCTTCAAAACACGTGTTTTTTCAGCGACGTCGGGACTCTAGTCTAGTTAGAAGGGACACCTCAGGAATCTCTGCGAGGCTTTCCAGGGCAAAAGGGACGCTTCTTGAGGTGTGGTGGGAGACCCAGTCTCCATTCCCAGTAGCCACAGTAATATTGCGATTCCTCTCAATGTTCAAGAAGTGTCAGGCATCGTCACTTTTGGTAGCAGTGAGCTCCGCGTGCCTGTCGAGGTGTCAAAAGCATGTGAGGCATTCTATCGAAATGAGGCGGGTACCTCGGGCTATCTCTCGGTCTCCACAGCTGATTCAGACATCCCTTCTCCTTGTGAGATGAAAGATGAGCCTGTATTCAAGCCACTGCAAGGAAATCCGGCCTCCTTTCGAGTCAGGGCTTCTCGATATTTATTCCACTTGAGGCAGCAAAATCAGGGTCCGTCTCTCACACCTATTGCTGAGAGAAGCCTCTCTTGAGGGCCTTGTGGAACGTTGGCATCTGTCTTGCGTCTAAGCCAGGGAATCAGCTCTCATCATGAGACGATTTCGGGGAAAAGGAGCATTCCTCGAGTTGCTGTGCTGAACTTGGTGTTCCTCTATACTTGAGACGGTGTTCTCGGGGAATCTCTGCAGTTGCGTAATGGACGTCAGGCCACTGGTCCTGTTTGATGGGAAAGGGGGATGGCTCTGGAGTCAATACAGGAGAATCGGGCCTCATCTCGAGTTGATTTGGGATACATGGAGCTCCTTCGCGTTGCTGGGGGGACCTCAGTGTCCCTCTAGACGTGTGCCAGTGTTCTTAGGGACTCTCTCGAGATCCGTCAAGCAAGTGGAGGCTCCTTTCATTCTTTATGGGGATCACGGAATTGCTCTGCATGCAATGCAGGTGAATGGGGATTCATCACGCTTCGAGGGGGAAGTGTCATGGTTTTTCTCGAGTGCAGCGGGGACTTGGGGTATATTCTTGAGTTACGGTGGGGATGGTCCTTCAAAACGCGTGTTTGTTCAGGGACGTCGGAACTCGTGTCTAGTTATGAGGGATACCTCAGAAATCTTTGCGAGACTTGGCAGGGCAAAACGGACGCTTCTCGAGGTGAGGCGGGATACCCAGTGTCCCTTTCCAGTAGCCACAGAAATATTGGGATTCCTCGCAATGTTCAAGAGAAGTCAGGCATCGTCACTTTTGGAAGCAGTGAAACTCCCGCGTGCTTCTCGAGTTGTCAAAGGCATGTGAGGCATTTCGTCGAAAATTTTTCGGGGAGCTCTGGCTTTCTCTAGGGACTCTAGAGCTGTTTCAGACATACCTTCTTTTTTTGAGATGAAAGATGAGCCTCTATTCAAGCCACTGCAATGAAATTCGGCCTTCTTTTGAGTCAGGGCTTCTCGGTATATACTCCACTTGAGGCAGCAAACTCATTGTCCCTCCCTCACACCTACACCTTGCTGAGAGAAGCCTCCTTCTTAGGCGCTTGTATAATTTTGGCATACGTCTTGCTTCTAGGCCAGGGAATTAGCCCTCATCTCCAGACAATTTCGGGGAAAAGAAGCATTCCTCAAGTTGTTCTGCTGAACTTGGCGTTCCTCTAGTCTTGAGACGGTGTTCTTGGTGAATCTCTGGAGTTGCGTAAAGGAAGTCAGGCCACTGGGCGTGTTTGATGGGGAACGGGGGATGGCTCTGTAGTCAATACAGGGTAATCGGTCCTCATGTCGAGTTGATTTGGGGTACATGGAGCTCCTTCACGTTGATGGGGTGACCTCAGGGTCCCTTTAGATGTGTGACAGTGTTCTTGGGGACTCTCTCGAGATCCGTCAAGTATGTTGAGGCTCCTTACATGCTTTATGGGGATCACGGAATTGCTCTTCATGCAATGCAGGTGAATGGGGACTCATCTCGCTTTGAGGGGGAAGTCTCATGGTTTTTCTCGAGTTGCGGCGGGGTCCTGGGGTATAATCTTGAGTTACGGCGGGGATGGCCCTTCAAAACGCGTGTTTCTTCAGTGACGTCGGGACTACTCTCTAGATATGAGGGACACCTCAGGAATCTCTGCGAGGCTTTCCAGGGCAAAAGATGCGCTTCTCGAGGTGAGACGGGAGACCCAGTGTGCCTTTCCAGTAGCCACAGTAATATTGCGATTCCTCTCAATGTGGAAGAAGAGACAGGCATCGTCACTTTTGGAAGCAGTGAACTCCGCGTGCCTCTCGAGGTGTCAAAATCATGTGAGGCATTCCGTCGAAATGATGCATGGATCTCGGGCTTTCTCTACGTACTCCACAGCTGATTCAGACATCCCTTCTCCTTGTGAGATGAAAGATGAGACTGTATTCAAGCCACTGCAAGGAAATCCAACCTCCTTTCGAGTCAGGGATTCTCAGTGCATATTCCACTTGAGGCAGCAAACTCAGGGTCCCTCCCTCAAACCTATTGCTGAGAGAAGCCTCCTTCTTAGGCGCTTGTATAAGGTTGGCATACGTCTTGCTTCTAGGCCAGGGAATCAGCCATCATCTCCAAACGATTTCGGGGAAAAGAAGCATTCCTCGAGTTGTTCTGCTGAACTTGGTGTTCCTCTAGTCTTGAGACGGTGTTCTCGGTAAATCTCTAGAGTTGCGTAAAGGAAGTCAGGCCACTGGGCGTGCTTGATGGGGAACGGGGGATGGCTCTGGAGTTAATACAGGGGAATTGGGCCTCATCTCGAGTTGATTTGGGGTACATGGGGCTCCTTCACGTTGCTGGGGTGACCTCAGGGTCCCTTTAGACGTGTGACAGTGTTCTTGGGGACTCTCTTGTGATCCGTCAAGCATGTTGAGGCTCCTTACATGCTTTATGGGGATCACAGAATTGCTCTTCATGCAATGCAGGTGAATGGGGACTCATCTCGAATCGAGGGGGAAGTCTCATGGTTTTTCTCGAGTTGCGGCGATGCCCTGGGGTATAATCTTGTGTTGCGGCGGGGATGGCCCTTCAAAACGCGTGTTTGTTCAGCGACGTCGGGACTCCTGTCTAGTTATGAGGGACATCTCAGGAATCTTTGCGAGACTTGGCAGGGCAAAACGGACGGTTCTCGAGGTGAGGCGGGATACCCAGTGTCCCTTTCCAGTAGCCACAGAAATATTGGGATTCCTCTCAATGTTCAAGTGAAGTCAGGCATCGTCACTTTTGGAAGCAGTGAACTCCGCGTGCCTCTCGAGTTGTCAAAGGCATGTGAGGAATTTCGTCGAAATTAGGCGCGGGCCTCGGGCTTTCTCTAGGGACTCTAGAGCTGCTTCAGACATACCTTCTTCTTGTGAGATGAAAGATGAGCCTGTATTCAAGCCACTGCAATGAAATTCGGCCTTCTTTTGAGTCAGGGCTTCTCGGTATATATTCCACTTGAGGCAGCAAACTCAGGGTCCCTCCCTCACACCTATTGCTGAGAAAAGCCTCCTTCTTAGGCGCTTGTATAAGGTTGGCATGCGACTTGCTTCTCGGCCAGGGAATCAGCTCTCATCTCCAGACGAATTCGGGGCAAAGGAGCATTCCTCGAGTTGTTCTGCTGAATTTGGTGTTCCTCTAAACTTGAGACGGTGTTCTCGGGGAAACTCTGCAGTTGCGTAAAGGAAGTTAGGCCACTGGGCGTGTTTGATGGGGAATGGGGGATGGCTCTGGAGTCAATACAGGAGAATCGGGCCTCATCTCGAGTTGATTTGGGGTACATGGAGCTCCTTCACTTTGCTAGGGTGACCTCAGGGTCCCTCTACACGTGTGACAGTGTTCTTGGGACTCTCTCGAGATCCGTCAATCAAGTCGAGGCTCCTTACATGCTTTATGGGGATCACGGAATTGCCCTGCATGCAATGCAGGTGAATGGGGACTCATCTCGTTTCGAGGGGGAAGTCTCATGGTTTTTCTCGAGTTCAGCCGGAGCCCTGGGCTATATTCTCGAGTTACGGTGGTTATGGCCCTTCAAAACATGTGTTTTTTCAGCGACGTCGGGACTCTAGTCTAGTTAGGAGGAACACCTCAGGAATCTCTGCGAGGCTTGGCAGGGCAAAAGGGACGCTTCTTGAGGTGTGGCGGGAGACCCAGTGTCCATTCCCAGTAGTCACAGTAATATTGCGATTCCTCTCAATGTTCAAGAAGAGTCAGGCATCGTCACTTTTGGTAGCAGTGAGCTCCGCGTGCCTGTCGAGGTGTCAAAAGCATGTGAGGCATTCCGTCGAAATGAGGCGGGTACCTTTGGCTATCTCTTGGACTCCACAGCTGATTCAGACATCCCTTCACCTTGTGAGATGAAAGATGAGCCTGTATTCAAGCCACTGCAAGGAAATCCGGCCTCCTTTCGAATCAGGGCTTCTCGATCTATATTCCACTTGAGGCAGCAAAATCAGGGTCCCTCTCTCACACCTATTGCTGAGAGAAGCCTCTCTTGAGGGGCTTGTGGAACGTTGGCATACGTCTTGCGTCTAAGCCAGGGAATCAGCTTTCATCTCGAGACGATTTCGGGGAAAAGGAGCATTCCTCGAGTTGCTGTGCTGAACTTGGTGTTCCTATATACTTGAGACGGTGTTCTCGGGGAATCTCTGCAGTTGCGTAATGGACGTCAGAACACTGGTCCTGTTTGATGGGAAAGGGGAATGGCTCTGGAGTCAATACAGGAGAATCGGGCCTCATCTCGAGTTGATTTGGGGTACATGGAGGTCCTTCACGTTGCTGGGGTGACCTCAGTGTCCCTCTAGACGTGTGCCAGTGTTCTTAGGGACTCTCTCGAGATCCGTCAAGCAAGTGGAGGCTCCTTTCATTCTTTATGGGGATCACGGAATTGCTCTGCATGCAATGCAGGTGAATGGGGATTCATCACGCTTCGAGGGGGAAGTGTCATGGTTTTTCTCGAGTTGCGGCGGGGATCTGGGGTATATTGTTGAGTTACGACGGGGATGGCCCTTCAAAACGCGTGTTTGTTCAGCGACGTCGGGACTCCTGTCTAGTTATGAGGGACACCTCAGGAATCTTTGCGAGACTTGGCAGGGCAAAACGGACGCTTCTCGAGGTGAGGCGGGATACCCAGTGTCCCTTTCCAGTAGCCACAGAAATATTGGGATTCCTCTCAATGTTCAAGAGAAGTCAGCCATCGTCACTTTTGGAAGCAGTGAACTCCCCGTGCCTCTCCAGGTGTCAAAGGCATGTGAGGCATTTCGTTGAAATTTTTCGGGGAGCTCTGGCTTTCTCTAGGGACTCTAGAGCTGTTTCAGACATACCTTCTTTTTTTGAGATGAAAGATGAGCCTCTATTCAAGCCACTGCAATGAAATTCGGCCTTCTTTTGAGTCAGGGCTTCTCGGTATATACTCCACTTGAGGCCGCAAACTCAGGGTTCCTCCCTCACACCTATTGCTGAGCGAAGCCTCCTTCTTAGGCGCTTGTATAATTTTGGCATACGTGTTGCTTCTAGGCCAGGGAATCAGCCCTCATCTCCAGACGATTTCGGGGAAAAGAAGCATTCCTCGAGTTGTTCTGCTGAACTTGGCATTTCTCTAGTCTTGAGATGGTGTTCTCGGGGAATCTCTGGAGTTGCGTAACGAAGTCAGGCCACTGGGCGTGTTTGATGGGGAACGGGGGATGGCTCTGGAGTCAATACATGGGAATCGGGCCTCATCTCGAGTTGATTTGGGGTACATGGGGCTCCTTCACTTTGCTGGGGTGACCTCAGGGTCCCTTTAGACGTGTGACAGTGTTCTTGGGGACTCTCTCCAGATCCGTCAAGTATGTTGAGGCTCCTTACATGCTTTATGGGGATCACGGAATTGCTCTTCATGCAATGCAGTTTAATGGGGACTCATCTCGCTTCGAGTTGGAAGTCTCATGGTTTTTCTCGAGTTGCAGCGGAGCCCTGGGGTATAATCTTGAGTTACGGCGGGGATGGCCCTTCAAAACGCGTGTTTGTTCAGTGACGTCGGGACTACTCTCTAGATATGAGGGACACCTCAGGAATCTCTGCGAGGCTTTCCAGGGCAAAAGAGACGCTTCTCGAGGTGAGGCGGGAGACCCAGTGTGCCTTTTCAGTAGCCACAGTAATATTGCGATTCCTCTTAATGTGCAAGAAGAGACGGGCATCGTCACTTTTGGAATCAGTGAACTCCGCGTGCCTCTCGAGGTGTCAAAATCATGTGAGGAATTCCGTCGAAATGATGCATGGTCATCGGTCTTTCTCTACGGACTCCACAGCTGATTCAGACATCCCTTCCCCTTGTGAGATGAAAGATGAGCCTGTATTCAAGCCACTGCAAGAAAATTCAGCCTCCTTTCAAGTCAGGGATTCTCAGTGCATATTCCACTTGAGGCAGCAAACTCAGGGTCCCTCCCTCACACCTATTGCTGATAGAAGCCTCCTCTTGAGGGGCTTGTGGAATGTTGGCATACGTCTTGCGTCTAAGCCAGGCTATCAGCCCTCATCTCCAGGCAATTTGTTGTCCAAAGAGCATTCCTCCAGTTGCTCTGCTGGACTTGGTGTTCCTCTAGGCTTGGCAAGTTATTCTCGGGGAATATTTCGAGTTGCTTAGAGGAAGTCAAGCCACTGGTCGTGTGTGCTGGGTAACTAGGGATGGCTCTGGGGTCATGGCAGGGAATCGGGCCTCATTTCGAGTTGATTTCGGATACATGGAGCTCCTTCGTGATCCTGGTGTTACCTCAGGGTCCCTCTGTTATTGTGACAGTATTCTTGTGGACTGTCTCGAAATCCATCAAGGAAGTCGAGATTCCTTACCTGTTTCATGGGGATCTCGGGATTGCTCTGCATGCAGTGCAGGGGAATCGGGCCTCATCTCGCTTTGGGGGGTGAAGTCTCATGGTTTTTCTCGAGTTGAGGCGGGGACCTGTGGTATATTCTTGAGTTACCTCGGGGATGGCCCTTCAACACTCGTGTTTGTCCAGCGACGTCCAGCCTCCTGTTCAGTTACGAGGGACACCTCAGGAATCTCTTCCAGGCTTGGCAGGGCCAAAGGGATGCTTCTCGATGTGAGGTGGGAGACCCAGGGTCCCTTCCAGTAGTGACAGGTATATTGGGATTCCTGTCAATGTTCAAGAGAATTCAGGCATCGTCATCTTTTGAAACATAGAAATCTGAGTCCCGCTCGAGTTGTCAAAGGCATGTGAGGCATTCCGTCGAAAGGAGTTAGGGACCTACGCCTTTCTCTAGGGACGCAACAAGGGATTCAGACCTCCCTTCACCTTGTGAGATATAAGAGGAGTCTGTTTTCAAGCCACTGCATGGAAATCCGGCCTCCTTTCGCGTCAGAGCTTCTCGGTGTATATTCCACTTAAGGCAGTAAACACAGGGTCCCTCCCTCACACCTACTGCTTAGAGAAGCCTCGTCTTGAGAGGCTTGTAGAAAGTTGGCATACGTCTTGAGTCTAAGCCAGGCAATCAGCTCTCATCTCCAGGCAATTTGTTGTCCAAGGAGCATTCCTCGAGTTGCTCTGCTGAACTTGGTGTTCCTCTAGGCTTGGCACATTGTACTCGCGGAACCTCAGGAATTGCTTAAAGGAAGTCAAGCCACTGGCCGTGTTTGATGGGGAACGGGGGATGGCTCTAGAGTCAAGGCAGGGGAATCTGGCCTCATATCGTGTTGATTTGGGGTACATGGATCTCCTTAGCGATGCTGGTTTGACCTCAGTGTCCCTCTCAATTTATGACAGTGTTCTTGCGGATTGTCTCGAGATCCATCAAGCAAGTCGAGGCTCCTTACATGTTTCACGGTGATCATGGGATTGCTCTGCATGCAGTGCAGGGGAATCGGGCCTCATCTCCCTTGGAGGGGGAAGTCTCATGGTTTTTCTCGAGTTGCGGCGGATACCTGGGGTACATTATCGAGTTACGGCTGGGATGGCCCTTCAACACTCGTGTTTGTTCATCGACGTCAGGACCACTGTCGAGTTAGGACGGACACTTCAGGAATCTCTTCGAGGCATGGCAGGGCCAAAGGAACACTTCTCGAGGTAAGGTGGGAGACCCAGGGTCCCTTTCCAATAGCGACAGGGATATTGGAATTACTGTCAATGTTCAAGAGGAGTCAGGCATCGTCACCTTTTCAAGCAGAGAACTCTGTGTGCCGCTCGAGGTGTCAAGGCATGTGAGGTATTCCGTCGAAAGTATTCGGGGAACTAGGGCTTTCTCTAGGGATTCCATATGAGGTTCAGACATCCCTTCACTTTGTGAGATGAAAGATGAGCTTGTATTCAAGCCTCTGCAAGAAAAGCCGGCCTCCTTTCGAGTCAGGGATACTGGGTGTATATTCCACTTGAGGCAGCAAAGTCAGGGTCCCTCTCTCACAACTACTGCTGAGAGAAGCCTCCCCTTGAGGGTCTTATGGTAAGTTGGCATACATCTTGTGTCTAAGCCAGGCAATCAGCTCTCATCCCCAGGTAACTTGGTGTCCATGGAGCATTCCTCGAGATGCTCTGCTGAACTTGGTATTCCTCTAGGCTTGGCACGTTGTTCTCTGGGAAACTCTGGAGTTGCCTAAAGGAAGTCAACCCACTGGTCATATTTAATGGGGAACGGGGCATGGCTCTGGAGTCAAGACAAGGGAATTTGGTCTCACCTCGAGTTGATTTGGGGTACATGGAGCTCCTTTTCAATGTTGGTGTGACCTCTGTGTCCCTCTTTACTTGTGACAGTTTTCTTGCTGACTGTTTCGAGATCCATCAAGCAAGTCGAGGCTCCTTACATGTTTCATGGGGATCACGGGATTGCTCTGCATGCAGTGCAAGGGGATCGGGCCTCATCTCGCTTTGAGGGGGTAGTCTCATGGTTTTTCTCGAGTTGCGACGGGGTCCTGGGGTATATTCCCGAGTGACGGCGGGGATGGCACTTCAACATTCGTGTTTGTCCAGCGACGTCAGGACTTCTGTCGAGTTACGAGGGACACCTCAGGAATCTCTTCGAGGCTTGGCAGGGCCAAAGGGACGCTTCTCGAGGTTAGTCGGAAGACCCAGGGTCCCTTTCTAGTAGCCACAGGAATATGGGGTTTCCTGTCAAGGTTCAAGGGGAGTCAGGCATCCACACCTTTTAAAGCAGTGAACTCTGTGTGCCGTTCGACCTGTCAAAGGCATGTGAGGCATTCCGTCGAAAGGAGTCGGGGACCTAGGGCTTTCTCTAGGGACTCCACAGGGGACTCAGACCTCCCTTCACCTTGTGGGATGAAAGAGTAGCCTGTGTTCAAGCCACTGCAAGGAAACCCAACCTTCATTCGAGTCAGGGCTTTTCGTTGTATATTCCATTTGAGGCAGCAAACTCAGTGTCCCTCCCTCACACCTACTGCTGACAGAAGCCTTCTCTTGAGGGGCTTGTGGAAAGATGGCTTCCGTCTAAAGTCTAAGCCAGGAAATGAGCTTTCATCTCCAGGCAATTTGTGGTCCATGGAGCATTACTTGAGGTGCTCTGTTGAACTTGGTATTCTATCTAGACTTGGCTTGTTGTTCTGGGAGAACGTCTGGAGTTGCCTAAAGGAAGTCAAGCCACTGGTCTTGTGTGATAGGGAATGCGGGATGGCTTTGGAGTCAAGGCAGGGGAATCGGGCCTCATCTCAAGTTGATTTGGGTTACATGGATTTCCTTCGTGATGCTGGTGTGACCTCAGGGTCCCTCTGTACTTGTGACAGTGATCTTGGAGACTGTCTCGAGATCCATCAAGTAGCTCGAGGCTCCTTACTTGTTTCATGGGAATCATGGGATTGCTCTGTATGCAGTGTAGGGGAATCAGGCCTCATCTCGTTTTGGAGGGAAGTCTCATGTTTTTTCTCGAGTTGCGGCGGGGAACTGGGTTATATTCTCGAGTTACAGCGGGGATGGCCCTTCAACACTCGTGTTTCTCCAGCGACGTCAGGACTCCTGTCAAGTTTCAAGAGACACCTCAGGAATATCTTCGAAGCTTGGCAGGGCCAAAGGGACGCTTCTCGAGGTTAGGCGGGAGACTCAGGGTCCCTTTCCAGTAGCCACAGGGATATGGGGATTCCTGTCAAGGTTCAAGGGGAGTCAGGCATCGTCACCTTTTAAAGAAGTGAACTCTGCGTGCCGTTCGACCTGTCAAAGGCATGTGAGGCATTCCGTCGAAAGGAGTCGGGGACCAAGGGCTTTCTCTAGGGACTCCACAGGGGATTCAGACATCCCTTCACCTTCTGAGATGAAAGAGGAGCCTGTATTCAAGCCACTCCAAGGAAACCCAGCCTCCTTTCTAGTGAGGGCTTCTCGGTGTATATTCCACTTGAGGCAGCAAACTCAGGGTCCCTCCCTCACAACTACTGCTGAGCGAGGCCTCACCTTGAGGGGCTTGTGGAAAGTTGGCATGCGTCTTGAATCTAAGCCAGGCAATCAGCTCTCATCTCCAGGCAATTTGAGGTCCACGGAGCATTCCTCAAGTTGCTCTGCTGAACCTGGTATTCTTCTAGACTTGGCACGTTGTTCTCGGGGAACCTCTGGAGTTGCCTACAGGAAGTCAAGCCACTGGTCGTGTTTGATGGGGAACTGGGGATGGCTCTTGAGTCAAGGCAGGGGAATCGGGCCTCATCTCGAGATGATTTGTGGTACATGGAGCTCCGTCGCGATGCTGGTGTGACCTCAGGCTCCTTCTGTACTTGTGACAGTGTTATTTGAGGATTGTCTCGAGATCCATCAAGCAAGTCGAGGCTCCTTACATGTTTCATGGGGTTCACGGGATTGCTCTGCATGCAGTGCAAGGGAATCGGGCCTCATCTCGCTTTGAGGGGGAAGTCTCATGGTTTTTCTCGAGTTGCGGTGGGGACCTGGGTTATATTCTCAAGTTACGGCGGGGATGGCCCTTCAACACTCGTGTTTGTCCAGCAACGTCAGGACTCCTGTCGAGTTACGACGGACACATCAGGAATATCTTCGAGGCTTGGCAGGGCCAAAGAAACGCTTCTCGACGTGAGGATGGAGACCGAGGATCCCTTTCAAGTAGCCACAGTGATATTGGGATTCCTGTCAATGTTCAAGAGGAGTCAGGCATCGTCACCTTTTGAAGCAGTGAACTCTGCCTGCCGCTCGAGGTGTCAAAGGCATGTGAGGCATTCCGTCGAAAGGAGTCGGGGACATAGGCCTTTCTCTAGGGACTCCACAGGGGATTCAGACATCCCTTCACCTTGTGAGATGAAAGAGGGGCCTGTATTCAAGCCACTGCAAGGAATCTCGGCCTCCTTTCGAGTCAGGGCTTCTCAGTGTATATTCCACTTGAGGCAGCAATCTCAGGGTACCTTCCTTTCAACTACTGCTTAGAGAAGCCTCCTCTTGAGAAGCTTGTGGAAAGTTGGCATACGTCTTGAGTCTAAGCCAGGCAATCAGCTCTCATCTCAAGGCAATTTGTTGTCCAGGGAGCATTCCTCGAGTTGCTCTGTTGAACTTGGTGTTCCTCTAGGCTTGGCACGTTGTCCTCGCGAAACCTCTGGAGTTGCTAAAAGGATGTCAAAACACTGGTCGTGTTTGATGGGAACGGGGGATAGCTCTTGAGTCAAGGCAGGGAATCGGGCATCATCTAGAGTTAATTTGGGGTACATGGAGCACTTTAGCGATGCTGTTGTGACCTCAGGGTCCCTCTCTATTTGTGACAGTGTTCTTGCGGATTGTCTCGAGATCCATCAAGCAAGTCATGGCTCCTTACATGTTTCATGGTGATAACGGGATTGCTCTGCATGCAGTGCAGGGGAATCGTGCCTCATCTCACTTTGAGGGGGAAATCTCATGGTTTTTCTCGAGTTGACGCGGGGAACTGGGGTATATTCTCGAGATATGGCGGGGATGGGCCTTCAACACTCTTGTTGTTAAAGCGATGTCAGGACTCCTGTCGAGTAAAGAGGGATACCTCAGGAATCACTTCGAGGCTTGGCAGGGCCAAAGGGACACTTCTCGAGGTGAATCAGGAGACCCAGGGAGCCTTTCCAGTAACCACAGTATATGGGGATTCCTGTCAATGTTCAAGAGGAGTCAGGCATCGTCACCTTTTGAAGCAGTGAACTCTGCATGCCGCTCGAGGTGTCAAATGGATGTGAGGCATTCCTTCGAAAGAAATCGGGAACTAAGCCTTTCTCTAGAGACTCCACAGTGGATTCAGACATCCCTTCACCTTGTGAGATGAAAGAGGAGCCTGTATTCAAGCCACTGCAAGGCAATCCAGCCTCCTTTCGAGTCAGGGCTTCTCAGGGTATATTCCACTTGAGGCAGCAAACTCAGGATCCCTCCCTCACACCTATTGCTGAGAGAAGCCTCGTCTTGAGGGGCTTGTGGAACGTTGGCATCCGTCTTGAGTCTAAGCAAGGCAATCAGCTCTCATCTCCAGGCAATTTGAGGTCCACGGAGCATTCCTCGAGTTTCTCTGCTGAACTTGGTATTCATCTAGTCTTGGCACGCTGTTCTCGGGGAACCTCTGGAGTTGCTTTAAAGGAAGTCAAGCCACTGGTCGTTTTTGCTGGGTAACGGCGGATGGATCTGGAGTCAGGACAGGGGAATCGGGCTTCATCTTGAGTTGATTTGGGGTACATGGAGAACCTTCGCAATGCTGGTGTGACCTCAGGGTCCCGCTATACTTGTGACAGTATTCTTGTGAATTGTCTCGAGATCCATCAAGCAAGTTGAGGCTCCTTACATGTTTCATGGGGTCACGGGATTGCTCTGCATGCAGTGCAGGGGAATCTGGCCTCATCTCGCTTTGAGGGGAAGTCTCAGGTTTTTTTCTCCAGTTGCAGTGGGGACCTAGGGTATATTCTCGAGTTACAACGGGGATGGCCCTTCAATGCTCGTGTTTGTGCTGCGACGTCAGGACTGCTGTCGAGTTACGAGGGACACCTCAGGAATCTCTTCAAGGCTAGGCAGGGCAAACAGGACACTTCTCGAGGTGAGATGGGAGACCCAGGGTCCCTTTCCAGTAGTGACAGGGACATTGGGATTCCTGTCAATGTTCAAGGGGAGTCAGGCATCGTCATCTTTTGAAGCAGAGAACTCTGTGTGTCGCTCGAGGTGTCAAATCATGTGAGGCATTCTGTCGAAAGGAGTCGAGGAACTAGGCCTTTCTCTAGGGACTTCACAGGGGATTCAGACATCCCTTCACCTTGTGAGATGAAAGAGGAGCCTGTATTCAAGCCTCTGCAAGGACAACCGGCCTGCTTTTGAGTCATGGCTTCCCGGTGTATATTCCAGTTGAGGCAGCAAACTTAGGGTCCCTCCGTCACACCTACTGCTGAGAGCAGCCTCCCCTCGAGGGTCTTATGGAAAGTTGGCATACGTCTAGAGTCTAAGCTAGGCAATCAGCTCTCATCTCCAGGAAATTTGGTGTCCACGGAGCATTTCTCGAGTTGCTCTGCTGAACTTGGTATTCGTCTAGGCTTGGCACGTTTTTCTCTGGGAAACTCTGGAATTGCCTAAAGTAAGTCAAACCACTGGTCGTGTTTGATGGGGAACTGGGGATGGCTCTGGAGTCAAGGCAGGGGAATCGGCCTTCATCTCCAGTTGATTTGGGAAACATGGAGCTCCTTTGCGATGCTGGTGTGACCTCAGGGTCCCTCTGTACTTGTGACAGTGTTCTTGTGGACTGTCTCGAGATCAATCAAGCAAGTCGATACTACTTAAAAGTTTCATGGTAATCACTGGAATGCTCTGAATGCAGTGCAGGCGAATCGGGTCTCATCTCGCTTTGGGGTGGATGTCTCATGGTTTTTCTCGAGTTGCGGCGGGGATCTGGAGTATAGTCTCGAGTCACAGCGGGGATGGACCATCAACACTCGTGTGGTCCAGCAACGTCAGGACTCCTGTCGAGTTACGACGGACACCTCAGGAATCTCTTCGAGGCTTGGCAGGTACAAAGGGACACTTCTCGAGGTGAGGTGAGAGACCCAGGGTGCTTTTTCAGTAGGCACAGTATATGGGGATTCCTGTCAATGTTCAAGGGGAGTCAGGCATCGTCACCTTTTGAAGCAGTGAACTCTGCATGCCGCTCGAGGTGTCAAATGCATGTGAGGCATTCCTTCGAAAGGAGTTGAGGAACTAGGCCTTTCTCTAGGGACTTCACAGGGGATTCAGACATCCCTTCACCTTGTGAGATGAAAGAGGAGCCTGTATTCAAGCCACTGCAAGAAAACCCGGCCTCCTTTCACGTCAGGGCTTCTCGCTGTATACTCCAATTGTGGCAGCAACCTCAGGGTCCCTCCCTCACACCTACTACTGAGAGAAGCCTCTTCTTTAGGAGCTTGTGGCAAGTTGGCATCCGTCTTGAGTCTAAGCAAGGCAATCAGCTCTCATCTCTGGTCAATTTGGTGTCCACGGAGCATTCCTCGAGTTGCTCTGCTGAACTTAGTGTTCCTCTAGGCTTGGCAAACTGTTCACGGGGAACCTCTGGAGTTGATTCAAGGAAGTCTAGCCACTGGTCGTGTTTTCTGGGGAACTGGGGATAGCTCTGGAGTCAAGGCAGGGGAATCGGGCCTCATCTCGAGTTGATTGGGGGTACATGGTGATCCTTCGCGATGCTGGTGTGACCTCAGGGTCCCTCTATACTTGTGACAGTGTTCTTTCGGATTGTCTCGAGATCCATCAAGGAAGTCGAGGCTCCTTACATGTTTCATGTGAATCACGGGATTGCTCGGAATGCAGTGCAGGGGAATCTGGCCTCATCTCGCTTTGAGGGGAAGTCTCATGGTTTTTCTCGAGTAGCGGCAGGGACCTATGGTATATTCTCGAGTTACGGCGGGGATGGCTCTTCAACACTCGTGTTTGTCCAGCGACGGCTGGAGTCATGTTTAGTTACGAGGGACACCTCAGGAATCTCTTCAAGGCTTGGCAGGTCCAAAGGGACACTTCTCGAGGTGAGGTGGGAAACCCAGGGTCCCTTTCCAGTAGCGACAGTGATATTTGGATTCCTGTCAATGTTCAAGGGGAGTCAGGCATCGTCATCTTTTGAAGCAGAGAACTCTGTGTGTCGCTCAAGGTGTCAAAGGCATGTGAGGCATTCCTTCGAAAGGAGTCGAGGAACTAGGCCTTTCTCTAGGGACTTCACAGGGTATTCAGACATCCCTTCACCTTGTGAGATGAAAGAGGAGCCTGTATTGAAGCCTCTGCAAGGACACCCGGCCTGCTTTTGAGTCATGGCTTCCCGGTGTATATTCCAGTTGAGGTAGCAAACTCAGGGTTCCTCCGTCACACCTATTTCTGAGAGCAGGCTCCCCTCGAGGGTCTTATGTAAAGTTGGCATACGTCTAGAGTCTAAGCTAGGCAATCAGCTCTCATCTCCAGGAAATTTGGTGTCCACGGAGCATTCCTCGAGTTGCTCTGCTGAACTTGGTATTCGTCTAGGCTTGGCACGTTTTTCTCTGGGAAACTCTGGAATTGCCTAAAGTAAGTCAAACCACTGGTCGTGTTTGATAGGGAACTGGGGATGGCTCTGGAGTCAAGGCAGGGGAATCGGCCTTCATCTCCAGTTGATTTGGGAAACATGGAGCTCCTTCGCGATGCTGGTGTGACCTCAGGGTCCCTCTGTACTTGTGACAGTGTTCTTGCGGACTGTCTGGAGATCAATCAAGCAAGTCGATACTACTTAAAAGTTTCATGGTGATCACTGGAATGCTCTGAATGCAGTGCAGGCGAATCGGGTCTCATCTCGCTTTGGGGTGGATGTCTCATGGTTTTTCTCGAGTTGCGGCGGGGATCTGGAGTATATTCTCGAGTCACGGCGGGATGGACCTTCAACACTCGTGTTGTCCAGCAACGTCAGGACTCCTGTCGAGTTATGACGGACACCTCAGGAATCTCTTCGAGGCTTGGCAGGGCCAAAGGGACACTTCTCGAGGTGAGGTGGGAGACCCAGGGTCCCTTTCCAGTAGCGACAGTGATATTGGGATTCCTGTCAATGTTCAAGAGGAGTCAGGCATCGTCACCTTTCGAAGCAGTGAACTCTGCATGCCGCTCGAGGTGTCAAATGCATGTGAGGCATTCCTTCGAAAGGAGTTGAGGAACTAGGCCTTTCTCTAGGGACTTCACAGAGGATTCAGACATCCCTTCACCTTGTGAGATGAAAGAGGAGCCTGTATTCAAGCCACTGCAAGGAAACCCAGCCTCCTTTCGCCTCAGGGCTTCTCGGTGTATACTCCAATTGTGGCAGCACCTCAGGGTCCCTTCCTCACACCTACTACTGAGAGAAGCCTCCTCTTTAGGGGCTGGTGACAAATTGGCATCCGTCTTGAGTCTAAGCAAGGCAATCAGCTCTCATCTCTGGTCAATTTGGTGTCCACGGAGCATTCCTCGAGTTGCTCTGCTGAACTTGGTGTTCCTCTAGGCTTGGCACGTTGTTCACGGGGAACCTCTGGAGTTGATTCAAGGAAGTCTAGCCACTGGTCGTGTTTTCTGGGGAACTGGGGATGGCTCTGGAGTCAAGGCAGGGGAATCGGGCCTCATCTCGAGTTGATTGGGGGTACATGGTGATCCTTCGCGATGCTGGTGTGACCTCAGGGTCCCTCTATACTTGTGACAGTGTTCTTTCGGATTGTCTCGAGATCCATCAAGGAAGTCGAGGCTACTTATATGTTTCATGTGAATCACAGGATTGTGCGGCATGCAGTGCAGGGGAATCTGGCCTCATCTCGCTTTGAGGGGAAGTCTCATGGTTTTTCTCGAGTAGCGGCAGGGACCTATGGTATATTCTCGAGTTACGGCGGGGATGGCTCTTCAACACTCGTGTTTGTCCAGCGACGGCTGGAGTCATGTTTAGTTACGAGGGACACCTCAGGAATCTCTTCAAGGCTTGGCAGGTCCAAAGGGACACTTCTCGAGGTGAGGTGGGAAACCCAGGGTCCCTTTCCAGTAGCGACAGTGATATTTGGATTCCTGTCAATGTTCAAGGGGAGTCAGGCATCGTCATCTTTTGAAGCAGAGAACTCTGTGTGTCGCTCGAGGTGTCAAAGGCATGTGAGGCATTCCTTCGAAAGGAGTCGAGGAACTAGGCCTTTCTCTAGGGACTTCACAGGGGATTCAGACATCCCTTCACCTTGTGAGATGAAAGAGGAGCCTGTATTTAAGCCTCTGCAAGGACACCCGGCCTGCTTTTGAGTCATGGCTTCCCGGTGTATATTCCAGTTGAGGCAGCAAACTCAGGGTTCCTACGTCTCACCTACTGCTGAGAGCAGCCTCCCCTCGAGGGTCTTATGGAAAGTTGGCATACGTCTAGAGTCTAAGCTAGGCAATCAGCTCTCATCTCCAGGAAATTTGGTGTCCATGGAGCATTCCTCGAGTTGCTCTGCTGAACTTGGTATTCGTCTAGGCTTGGCACGTTTTTCTCTGGGAAACTCTGGAATTGCCTAAAGTAAGTCAAACCACTGGTCGTGTTTGATGGGGAACTGGGGATGGCTCTGGAGTCAAGGCAGGGGAATCGGCCTTCATCTCCAGTTGATTTGGGAAACATGGAGCTTCTTCGCAATGCTGGTGTGACCTCAGGGTCCCTCTGTACTTGTGACAGTGTTCTTGCGGACTGTCTCGAGATCAATCAAGCAAGTCGATACTACTTAAAAGTTTCATGGTGATCACTGGAATGCTCTGAATGCAGTGCAGGCGAATCGGGTCTCATCTCGCTTTGGGGTGGATGTCTCATGGTTTTTCTCGAGTTGCGGCGGGGATCTGGAGTATATTCTCGAGTCACGGCGGGATGGACCTTCAACACTCGTGTTTGTCCAGCAACGTCAGGACTCCTGTCGAGTTATGACGGACACCTCAGGAATCTCTTCGAGGCTTGGCAGGGCCAAAGGGACACTTCTCGAGGTGAGGTGGGAGACCCAGGGTCCCTTTCCAGTAGCGACAGTGATATTGGGATTCCTGTCAATGTTCAAGAGGAGTCAGGCATCGTCACCTTTCGAAGCAGTGAACTCTGCATGCCGCTCGAGGTGTCAAATGCATGTGAGGCATTCCTTCGAAAGGAGTTGAGGAACTAGGCCTTTCTCTAGGGACTTCACAGAGGATTCAGACATCCCTTCACCTTGTGAGATGAAAGAGGAGCCTGTATTCAAGCCACTGCAAGGAAACCCAGCCTCCTTTCGCCTCAGGGCTTCTCGGTGTATACTCCAATTGTGGCAGCACCTCAGGGTCCCTTCCTCACACCTACTACTGAGAGAAGCCTCCTCTTTAGGGGCTGGTGACAAATTGGCATCCGTCTTGAGTCTAAGCAAGGCAATCAGCTCTCATCTCTGGTCAATTTGGTGTCCACGGAGCATTCCTCGAGTTGCTCTGCTGAACTTGGTGTTCCTCTAGGCTTGGCACGTTGTTCACGGGGAACCTCTGGAGTTGATTCAAGGAAGTCTAGCCACTGGTCGTGTTTTCTGGGGAACTGGGGATGGCTCTGGAGTCAAGGCAGGGGAATCGGGCCTCATCTCGAGTTGATTGGGGGTACATGGTGATCCTTCGCGATGCTGGTGTGACCTCAGGGTCCCTCTATACTTGTGACAGTGTTCTTTCGGATTGTCTCGAGATCCATCAAGGAAGTCGAGGCTACTTATATGTTTCATGTGAATCACAGGATTGTGCGGCATGCAGTGCAGGGGAATCTGGCCTCATCTCGCTTTGAGGGGAAGTCTCATGGTTTTTCTCGAGTAGCGGCAGGGACCTATGGTATATTCTCGAGTTACGGCGGGGATGGCTCTTCAACACTCGTGTTTGTCCAGCGACGGCTGGAGTCATGTTTAGTTACGAGGGACACCTCAGGAATCTCTTCAAGGCTTGGCAGGTCCAAAGGGACACTTCTCGAGGTGAGGTGGGAAACCCAGGGTCCCTTTCCAGTAGCGACAGTGATATTTGGATTCCTGTCAATGTTCAAGGGGAGTCAGGCATCGTCATCTTTTGAAGCAGAGAACTCTGTGTGTCGCTCGAGGTGTCAAAGGCATGTGAGGCATTCCTTCGAAAGGAGTCGAGGAACTAGGCCTTTCTCTAGGGACTTCACAGGGGATTCAGACATCCCTTCACCTTGTGAGATGAAAGAGGAGCCTGTATTTAAGCCTCTGCAAGGACACCCGGCCTGCTTTTGAGTCATGGCTTCCCGGTGTATATTCCAGTTGAGGCAGCAAACTCAGGGTTCCTACGTCTCACCTACTGCTGAGAGCAGCCTCCCCTCGAGGGTCTTATGGAAAGTTGGCATACGTCTAGAGTCTAAGCTAGGCAATCAGCTCTCATCTCCAGGAAATTTGGTGTCCATGGAGCATTCCTCGAGTTGCTCTGCTGAACTTGGTATTCGTCTAGGCTTGGCACGTTTTTCTCTGGGAAACTCTGGAATTGCCTAAAGTAAGTCAAACCACTGGTCGTGTTTGATGGGGAACTGGGGATGGCTCTGGAGTCAAGGCAGGGGAATCGGCCTTCATCTCCAGTTGATTTGGGAAACATGGAGCTTCTTCGCAATGCTGGTGTGACCTCAGGGTCCCTCTGTACTTGTGACAGTGTTCTTGCGGACTGTCTCGAGATCAATCAAGCAAGTTGATACTACTTAAATGTTTCATGGTGATCACTGGAATGCTCTGAATGCAGTGCAGGCGAATCGGGTCTCATCTCGCTTTGGGGTGGATGTCTCATGGTTTTTCTCGAGTTGCGGCGGGAATGTGGAGTATACTCTCGAGTAACGGCGGGGATGGACCTTCAACACTTGTGTTGTCCAGCAACGTCAGGACTCCTGTCGAGTTACGACGGACACCTCAGGAATCTCTTCGAGGCTTGGCAGGTACAAAGGGACACTTCTCGAGGTGAGGTGGGAGACCCAGGGTCCCTTTCCAGTAGCGACAGTGATATTGGGATTCCTGTCAATGTTCAAGGGGAGTCAGGCTTCGTCATCTGTTGAAGCAGAGAACTCTGTGTGTCACTCGAGTTGTCAAAGGCATGTGAGGCCTTTCGTTGAATGGAGTCGGAGAACTAGGTCTTTCTCTAGGGACTCCCCAGGGGATTCAGACATCCCTTCACCTTGTGAGATGAAAGATAAGCCTGTATTCAAACCGCTGCAACGAAACCCGGTCTCCTTTCGAGTCAGGGCTTCTCGGTATATATTCCACTTGAGGCAGCAAACTCAGGGTCCCTCCCTCACACCTACTGCTGAGAGCAGCCTCCCCTTGAGGGTCGTATGGTATGTTGGCATAAGTCTTGAGACTAAGCCAGGCAATCAGCTCTCAGTTCCAGGCAATTTGTTGTCCACGGAGCATTCCTCGAGTTGCTCTGCTGAACTTGGTATTCCTCTATGCTTGGCACGTTGTTCTCTGGGAATCTCTGGAGTTGCCTAAAGGAAGTAAAACCACTGGTCGTGTTTGATGGGGAACTGGGGATGGCTCAGGAGTCAAGGCAGGGGAATCGGGCCACATCTTGAGTTGATTTGGGGTACATGGAGCTCCTTCGCGATGCTGGTGTGACCTCAGGGTCCCCCTCTACTTCTGACAGTGTTTTTGCGGACTGTCTCGAGATCCATCAAGGAAGTCGAGGTTCCTTACATGTTTCATGGGGATCACGGGATTGCTCTGCATGCAGTGCAGGGGAATCGGGCCTCATCTCGCTTTGGGGGGGAATCTCATGGTTTTTCTCGAGTGGAGGTGAGGATCTGGGCATATTCTCGAGTTACGGCAGGGATGGACCTTCAACACTCTAGTTATTCTAGCGATGTCATAACTCCTGTCTAGTTACGAGGGACACCTCAGAAATGTCTTCGAGTATTGGCACGGCCAAATGGACGCTTCTCGAAGTGAACCAGGAGACCCAGGGTGCCTTTTCAGTAGCCACAGTATATGGGGATTCCTGTCAATGTTCAAGAGCAGTCAGGCATCGTCACCTTTTGAAGCAGTGAACTCAGCGTGCCTCTCGACGTGTCAAAGGCATGCGAGGCATTCCGTCAAAAGGATTCGGGGAACTAGGGCTTTCTCTAGGGACTCCACAGGGGATTCAGACATCCCTTCACCTTGTGAGATAAAAGAGGAGCCTGTATTCAACCACTGCACGGAAACCCGGCCTCCTTTCGAGTCAGGGCTTCTCGGTGTATACTCCAATTGTGGCAGCAAACTCAGGGTCCCTCCCTCACACCTACTGCTGAGAGAAGCCTCCTGTTGAGGGGCTTGTGGAAAGTTGGCATACATCTTGAGTCTAAGCCAGGCAATCACTCTCATCTCCAGGCAATTTGGGGTCCATGGAGTATTCCTCGAGTTGCTCTGCTAAACTTCGTATTCATCTAGTCTTGGCACGCTGTTCTCGGGGAACCTCTGGAGTTGCTTTAAAGGAAGTCAAGCCACTGGTCGTTTTTGCTGGGTAACGGCGGATGGATCTGGAGTCAGGACAGGGGAATCGGGCTTCATCTCGAGTTGATTTGGGGTACATGGAGAACCTTCGCAATGCTGGTGTGACCTCAGGGTCCCGCTATACTTGTGACAGTATTCTTGTGAATTGTCTCGAGATCCATCAAGCAAGTCGAGGCTCCTTACATGTTTCATGGGGGTCACGGGATTGCTCTGCATGCAGTGCAGGGGAATCTGGCCTCATCTCGCTTTGAGGGGAAGTCTCAGGTTTTTTCTCCAGTTGCAGTGGGGACCTAGGGTATATTCTCGAGTTACAACGGGGATGGCCCTTCAATGCTCATGCTTGTGCTGCGACGTCAGGACTGCTGTCGAGTTACGAGGGACACCTCAGGAATCTCTTCAAGGCTAGGCAGGGCCAACAGGACACTTCTCGAAGTGAGGTGGGAGACCCAGCGTCCCTTTCCAGTAGTGACAGGGACATTGGGATTCCTGTCAGTGTTCAAGAGGAGTCAGGCATCGTCACATTTTGAAGCAGAGAACTCTGCGTGCCGCTCGAGGTGTCAAAGGCATGTGAGGCATTCTGTCGAAAGGAATCGGGGAACTAGGGCTTTCTCTAGGGACTCCACTGTGAATTCAGACATCCCTTCACCTTCTGAGATGAAAGATGAGCCTGTATTCAAGCCACTGCAAGGAAACCCAGCGTCCTTTCGAGTCAGGGCTTCTCGGTGTATATTCCACATGAGGCAGCAAACTCAGGGTCCCTCCCTCACACCTAGTGCTGAGAGAAGCCTCGTCTTGAGGGGCATGTGGAAAGTTGGCATATGTTTTGAGTATAAGCCAGGCAATCAGCTCTAATCTCCAGACAATTTGGGGTCCAAGGAATATTCCTCGAGTTGCTCTGCTGAACTTGGTGTTCCTCTAGACTTGGCACATTGTTCTCGGGGAACCTCTGGAGTTGCTTAAAGTAAGTCAAGCCACTGGTCGTGTTTTCTGGGGAACTGGGGATGGCTCTGGAGTCAAGGCAGGGGAATCGGGCCTCATCTAGAGTTGATTTGCGGTATATGGAGCTCCTTCGCGATGCTGGTGTGACCTCAGTGTCAATCAATACATGTGACAGAGTCCTTGCGGATTGTCTCGAGATCCATCAAGGAAGTCGAGGTTCCTTACAAGTTTCATGGGGATCATGGGATTGCTCTGCATGCAGTGCAGGGGAATCGGGCCTCATCTCGCTTTGAGGGGGAAGTCTTATGGTTTTTCCCGAGTTGCGGCAGGGACCTGTGTTATATTCTCCAGATAAGGCCGTAAAGGGTATTCAACACTCGTGTTTGTAAAGCGACGGATGGACTCCTGTTTAGTTACGAGGGACACCTCAGGAATCTCTCCAAGGCTAGGCAGGGCCAACGGGACGCTTCTCGAGGTGAGGTGTGAGACCCAGGGTCCCATTCCAGTAGCGACAGGGATATTGGGATTCCTGACAGTGTTCAAGAGTAGTCAGGCATCGTCACCTTTTGAAGCAGAGAACTCTGTGTGCCGCTAGAGATGTCAAAGTCATGTGAGGCATTCCGTCGAAAGGAGTCGGGGAACTAAGGCTTTCTCTAGGGACTCCACTGGGAATTCAGACAGCCCTTCACCTTCTGAGATGAAAGATGAGCCTGTATTCAAGCAGCTGCAAGGAAACCCGGCCTTCATTCGAGTCAGGGCTTCTCGGTGTATATTCCACTTGAGGCAGCAAACTCAGGGTCCCTCCCTCACACCTACTGCTGAGAGCAGCCTCCCCTTCAGGGTCGTATGGTATGTTGGCATAAGTCTTGAGACTAAGCCAGGCAATCAGCTCTCAGTTCCAGGCAATTTGTTGTCCACGGAGCATTCCTCGAGTTGCTCTGCTGAACTTGGTATTCCTCTAGGCTTGGCACGTTGTTCTCTGGGAATCTCTGGAGTTGCCTAAAGGAAGTCAAACCACTGATCGTGTTTGATAGGGAACGGGGGATGGCTCTGGAGTCAAGGCAGGGGAATCGGGCCTCATCTCAAGGTGGTTTGGAGTACATAGAGCTTCTTCGCAATTCTGGTGTGACCTAAGGGTCCCTCTGTACTTGTAACAGGGTTCTTGTGGACGGTCTCGAGATCCATCAAGCAAATCGAGGCTCCTTACATGTTTCATGGCGATCACGGCATATCTTTGCATGCAGTGCAGGGGAATTGGGCCTCATCCCACTTTGGGGGGGAAGTCTCATGGTTTTTCTCGAGTTGAGGCGGGGATCTGGGGTATATTCTCGAGTTAGGGCAGGGATGGCCCTTCAACACTCTTGTTATTCCAGCAATGTCAGGACTCCTGTCGAGTTACGAGGAACACCACAGGAATGTCTTCGAGGCTTGGCAGGGCCAAAGGGATGATTCTCGAGGTGAATCAGGAGACGCAGGGTCCCTTTCCAGTAGCCACAGTATATGGGGATTCCTGTCAATGTTCAAGAGGAGTCAGGCATCATCACCTTTTGAAGCAGTGAACTCTGCATGCCGCTCGAGGTGTCAAATGCATGTGAGGCATTCCTTCGAAAGGAGTCGAGGAACTAGGCCTTTCTCTAGGGACTTCACAGGGGATTCAGACATCCCTTCACCTTGTGAGATGAAAGAGGAGCCTGTATTCAAGCCACTGCAAGGAAACCCGGCCTCCTTTCGCGTCAGGGCTTCTCGGTGTATACTCCAATTGTGGCAGCAACCTCAGGGTCCCTCCCTCACACCTACTACTGAGAGAAGCCTCCTCTTTAGGGGCTTGTGGCAAATTGGCATCCGTCTTGAGTCTAAGCAAGGCAATCAGCTCTCATCTCTGGTCAATTTGGTGTCCACGGAGCATTCCTCGAGTTGCTCTGCTGAACTTGGTGTTCCCCTAGTCTTGGCACGCTGTTCTCGGGGAACCTCTGGAGTTGATTCAAGGAAGTCTAGCCACTGGTCGTGTTTTCTGGGGAACTGGGGATGGCTCTGGAGTCAAGGCAGGGGAACCGGGCCTCATCTCGAGTTGATTGGGGGTACATGGTGATCCTTCGCGATGCTGGTGTGACCTCAGGGTCCCTCTATACTTGTGACAGTGTTCTTTCGGATTGTCTCGAGATCCATCAAGGAAGTCGAGGCTCCTTACATGTTTCATGTGAATCACGGGATTGTGCGGCATGCAGTGCAGGGGAATCTGGCCTCATCTCGCTTTGAGGGGAAGTCTCATGGTTTTTCTCGAGTAGCGGCAGGGACCTATGGTATATTCTCGAGTTACGGAGGGGATGGCTCTTCAACACTCGTGTTTGTCCAGCGACGGCTGGAGTCATGTTTAGTTACGAGGGACACCTCAGGAATCTCTTCAAGGCTTGGCAGGTCCAAAGGGACACTTCTCGAGGTGAGGTGGGAAACCCAGGGTCCCTTTCCAGTAGCGACAGTGATATTTGGATTCCTGTCAATGTTCAAGGGGAGTCAGGCATCGTCATCTTTTGAAGCAGAGAACTCTGTGTGTCGCTCGAGGTGTCAAAGGCATGTGAGGCATTCCTTCGAAAGGAGTCGAGGAACTAGGCCTTTCTCTAGGGACTTCACAGGGGATTCAGACATCCCTTCACCTTGTGAGATGAAAGAGGAGCCTGTATTCAAGCCTCTGCAAGGACAACCGGCCTGCTTTTGAGTCATGGCTTCCCGGTGTATATTCCAGTTGAGGCAGCAAACTCAGGGTTCCTACGTCACACCTACTGCTGAGAGCAGCCTCCCCTCGAGGGTCTTATGGAAAGTTGGCATACGTCTAGAGTCTAAGCTAGGCAATCAGCTCTCATCTCCAGGAAATTTGGTGTCCACGGAGCATTCCTCGAGTTTCTCTGCTGAACTTGGTATTCGTCTAGGCTTGGCACGTTTTTCTCTGGGAAACTCTGGAATTGCCTAAAGTAAGTCAAACCACTGGTCGTGTTTGATGGGGAACTGGGGATGGCTCTGGAGTCAAGGCAGGGGAATCGGCCTTCATCTCCAGTTGATTTGGGAAACATGGAGCTCCTTCGCAATGCTGGTGTGACCTCAGGGTCCCTCTGTACTTGTGACAGTGTTCTTGCGGACTGTCTCGAGATCAATCAAGCAAGTTGATACTACTTAAACGTTTCATGGTGATCACTGGAATGCTCTGAATGCAGTGCAGGCGAATCGGGTCTCATCTCGCTTTGGGGTGGATGTCTCATGGCTTTTCTCGAGTTGCGGCGGGAATGTGGAGTATACTCTCGAGTAACGGCGGGGATGGACCTTCAACACTCGTGTTGTCCAGCAACGTCAGGACTCCTGTCGAGTTATGACGGACACCTCAGGAATCTCTTCGAGGCTTGGCAGGTCCAAAGGGACACTTCTCGAGGTGAGGTGGGAGACCCAGGGTCCCTTTCCAGTAGCGACAGTGATATTGGGATTCCTGTCAATGTTCAAGGGGAGTCAGGCATCGTCATCTGTTGAAGCAGAGAACTCTGTGTGTCGCTCGAGGTGTCAAAGGCATGTGAGGCCTTTCGTTGAATGGAGTCGGAGAACTAGGTCTTTCTCTAGGGACTCCCCAGGGGATTCAGACATCCCTTCACCTTGTGAGATGAAAGATAAGCCTGTATTCAAACCGCTGCAACGAAACCCGGTCTCCTTTCGAGTCAGGGCTTCTCGGTATATATTCCACTTGAGGCAGCAAACTCAGGGTCCCTCCCTCACACCTACTGCTGAGAGCAGACTCCCCTTGAGGGTCGTATGGTATGTTGGCATAAGTCTTGAGACTAAGCCAGGCAATCAGCTCTCAGTTCCAGGCAATTTGTTGTCCACGGAGCATTCCTCGAGTTGCTCTGCTGAACTTGGTATTCCTCTATGCTTGGCACGTTGTTCTCTGGGAATCTCTGGAGTTGCCTAAAGGAAGTAAAACCACTGGTCGTGTTTGATGGGGAACTGGGGATGGCTCAGGAGTCAAGGCAGGGGAATCGGGCCACATCTTGAGGTGATTTGGGGTACATGGAGCTCCTTCGCGATGCTGGTGTGACCTCAGGGTCCCCCTCTACTTCTGACAGTGTTTTTGCGGACTGTCTCGAGATCCATCAAGGAAGTCGAGGTTCCTTACATGTTTCATGGGGATCACGGGATTGCTCTGCATGCAGTGCAGGGGAATCGGGCCTCATCTCGCTTTGGGGGGGAAATCTCATGGTTTTACTCGAGTTCATTCGGGGACCTGGAGTATATTCTCGAGTCACAGCGGGGATAAACATTCAACACTCGTCTTTGTCCAGTGACCTCAGGACACCTGTCGAGTTACAACGGACACTCCAGGAATCTCTTCGAGGCTTGGCAGGGCCAAAGCGACGATTCTCGAGGTGAGGCCAGAGACCCAGGGACCCTGTCCGTAGCCACAGGTATATTGGGATTCCTGTCAATGTTCAAGAGTAGTCAGGCATGCTCACCTTTTGAAGCAGTGAACTCTGCGTGCCGCACGAGGTGTCAAAGGCATGTGAGGCATTCCATCGAAAGGAGTCGGGGAACTAGGCCTTTCTCTAGGGACTCCATAGGGGATTCAGACTTCCCTTCACGTTGTGAAATGAAAGTGGAGCCTGTATTCAAGCCACTGCAATGAAACCCGGCCTCCATTCACGTCAGGGATTCTCAGTGTATATTCCACCTGAGGCAGTAAACTCAGGGTCCCTCCCTCACAGCTCCTGCTGTGAGAAACCACCTCTTGAGGGGCTTGTGGAAATTTGGCATACGTCTTGAGTCTACGCCAGGCAATAAACTCTCATCTCCAGGCAATATGGTGTCCATGGAGCACTCCTCGTGTTGCTCTGATAAATTTGGTGTTTCTCTAGACTTAGTACGTTGTTCTCCGGGAACCTCTGGAGTTGCCTAAATGAAGTCAAGCCACTTGTCATGTTTGCTGGGGAACTGGGGATGGCTCTGGTGTCAAGGCAGGGGAATTGGGCCTCATCTCGAGTTGATTTGGGGTACATGGTGCTCCTTCGCGATGCTGGTGTGACCTCAGGGTCCCTCTCTACTTGTGACAGTGTTCTTTCGTATTGTCTTTAGATCCATCAAGCAAGTCTAGGATCCTCACATGTTTCATGGGGATCACTGGATTGCTCTGCATGCAGTGCAGGGGAATCGGGCCTCATCTCGCTTTGAGAGGGAAGTCTCATGGTTTTTCTCGAGTTGCTGTTGGGACCTGTGGTATATTCTTGATTTACGGCGGGGATGGCCCTTCAAGACTCGTGTTTGTCCAGCGAAATCTGGACTCCTGTTTATTTATGAGGGACACCTCAGGTATCTCTTTGACGCTTGGCAGGGCCAAAGGGATGCTTCTCGAGGTGAGGTGGGAGACCCAGTGTCCCTTTCCGGCAGCCACAGGGATACTGGCATTCCTGTCAATGTTCAACAGGAGTCAGGCATCCTCACCTTTTGAAGCAGTGAACTCTGTGTGCTGCTGGAGGTGTCAAAGGCATGTGAGGCATAACGTCGAAAGGAATCGGGTATCTAGGCCTTTCTCTAGGGACTCCACAGGGGATTCAGACATCCCTTCACATTGTGAGATGAAAGAGGAGCCTGTATTCAAGCTACTGCCAGGAAACCCGGCCTTTTTTCGAGTCAGGGATTCTCGGTGTATATTCCAGGTGAGTCAACACATTCAGGGTCCCTCCTTCACAACTTTTACAGAGAGCAGCCTCCACTTGAGGGTCTTATGGAAAGTTGGCATATGTCTTGAGTCTAAGCCAGGCAATCAGCTCTCATCTCCAGGCAATTTGTGATCCACCTAATATTCCTCGAGTTGCTCTGCTGAATTTTGTATTCCCCTAGACTTGGCACGATGTTCCCGGGGAACCTCTATAGTTGCCTCAAGGAAATCAAGCCACTTGTCGTGTTTGCTGGGAAACTGGGGATGGCTCTGGAGTCAAGGCAGGGCATTCGGGTCTCATCTCGAGTTGATTTGGTATACAAGGCGCTCCTTCGCGATGCTGGTGTGAACTCAGAGTCCCTCTCTATTTGTGACAGTGTTCTTGCGGATTGTCTGTAGATCCATTAAGCAAGTCTAGGATCCTTACATGTTTCATGGGGATCATGGGATTGCTGTGCATGCAGTGCAGGGGAATCGGGTTTCATCTCACTTTGGGGGGGAAATCTCACGGTTTTTCTCGAGTTGATTCGGGGACCTGAAGTATATCCTCGAGTCACGGCGGGGATAGACATTCAACACTCGTGTTTGTCCAGTGACCTCAGGACACCAGTCGAGTTACAACGGACACTTCAGGAATCTCTTCGAGGCTTGGCAGGGCCAAAGCGACGATTCTCGAGGTGAGGCCAGAGACCCAGGGACCCTGTCAGTAGCCACAGGGATATTGGGATTCCTGTCAATGTTCAAGAGTAGTCAGGCATCCTCACCTTTTGAAGCTGTGAACTCTGCGTGCCGCTCGAGGTGTCAAAGGCATGTGAGGCATTGCATCGAAAGGAGTCGTGGAAGTACGCCTTTCTCTAAGACTCCGTAGGGCATTCAGTCTTCACTTCACGTTGTGAGATGAAAGTGAAGCCTGTATTTAAGCCACTGCAATGAAACCCGGCCTCCATTCACGTCAGAGATTCTCGGTGTATACTCCAGTTGAGGCAGCAAACTCAGGGTTCCTCCCTCAGAGCTACTGCTGAGAGAAACCTCCGCTTGAGGGGCTTGTGGAAATTTGGCATAAGTCTTGAGTCTACGCCAGGCAATAAACTCTTATCTCCAGGCAATATGGTGTCCACGGAGCCCTCCTCGAGTTGCTCTGATAAATTTGGTGTTTCTCTAGACTTAGTACGTTGTTCTCGGGGAACCTCTGGAGTTGCCTAAATGAAGTCAAGCCACTTGTCATGTTTGCTGGGGAACTGGGGATGGCTCTGGTGTCAAGGCAGGGGAATTGGGCCTCATCTCGAGTTGATTTGGGGTACATGGTACTCCTTCCCGATGCTGGTGTGACCTCAGGGTCCCTCTCTACTTGTGACAGTGTTCTTGCGTATTGTCTTTAGATCCATCAAGCAAGTCTAGGATCCTCACATGTTTCATGGGGATCACGGGATTGCTCTGCATGCAGTGCAGGGGAATCGGGCCTCATCTCGCTTTGAGAGAAAAGTCTCATGGTTTTTCTCGAGTTGCTCTGGGGACCTGTGGTATATTCTTGATTTACGGCGGGGATGGCCCTTCAAGACTCGTGTTTGTCCAGCGAAATCTGGACTCCTTTTTAGTTATGAGGGACACCTCAGGTATCTCCTTGACGCTTGGCAAGACCATAGGGATGCTTCTCGAGGTGAGGTGGGAGACCCAGTGTCCCTTTCCGGCAGCCACAGGGATACTGGCATTCCTGTCAATGTTCAACAGGAGTCAGGCATCCTCACCTTTTGAAGCAGTGAACTCTGTGTGCTGCTGGAGGTGTCAAAGGCATGTGAGGCATAACGTCGAAAGGAGTCGGGTATCTAGGCCTTTCTCTAGGGACTCCACAGGGGATTCAGACATCCCTTCACATTGTGAGATGAAAGCGAAGCCAGTATTCAAGCCACTGCAATGAAACACGGCCTCCATTCACGTCAGGAATTCTCAGTGTATGTTCCACTTGAGACAGCAAACTCACGGTCCCTCCCTCTCAGCTACTGCTGAGAGAAGCCTTCTCTTGAGGGGCTTATGGAAATTTGGCATACGTCTTGAGTCTATGCCTGGCAATAAACTCTCATCTCCAGGCAATTTGGGGTCCACGTAATATTTCTCGAGTTGCTCTGCTGAATTTGGTATTCCCCTAGACTTGGCACGTTTTTTTCGGGGAACCCCTGGAGTTGCCTCAAGGAAGTCAAGCCACTTGTCATGTTTGCTGGGGACCTGGGGATTGATCTGGAGTCAAGGCAGGGCAATCGGGCCTCATCTCGAGTTGATTTGGTGTACACGGAGCTCCTTCACGATACTGAGGTGACCTCAGGTTTCCCCTCTATCTGTGACAGTGTTCTTGCGGATTGTCTGTAGATCTATCAAGCAAGTCTAGGATCCTTACATGTTTCATGGGGATCACGGGATTGCACTGCATGCAGTGCAGGGGAATCGGGCCTCATCTCACTTTGGGGGGGAAATCTCATGGTTTTTCTCGAGTTGATTCGGGGACCTGGAGTATATTCTCAAGTCACGGCGGGGATAGCCCTTCAACACTCGTGTTTGTCCTGTGACGTCAGGACCCCTGTCGAGTTACGACAGACACTTCAGGAATCTCTTCGAGGCTTGGCAGGAACAAAGGGACGCTTCTCGAGGTGAGGATACAGACCCAGGGACCGTTTCAGTAGCCACAGGAATATGGGGATTGCTGTCAATGTTCAAGAGTAGTCAGGCATCCTCACCTTTTGAAGCAGTGAACTCTGCGTGCCTCTCGAGGTGTCAAAAGCATGTGAGGCATTCCATCGAAAGGAGTCGTGGAACTAGGCCTTTCTCTAGGGACTCCACAGGGGATTCAGACATCCCTTCACATTGTGAGATGAAAGAGGAGCCTGTATTCAAGCTACTGCAAGGAAACCCGGCCTTCTTTCGAGTCAGGGATTCTCGGTGTATATTCCATGTGAGGCAGCAAATCCAGGGTCCCTCCTTCACACCTACTGCAGAGAGCAGCCTCCACTTGTGAGTCTTATGGAAAGTTGGCATACGTCTTGAGTCTATGCCAGGCAATCAGCTCTCATCTCCAGGCAATTTGGAGTCCACGTAACATTCCTCGAGTTGCTCTGCTGAATTTGGTATTCCCATAGACTTGGCACGTTTTTCCCGGGGAACCTCTATAGTTTCCTCAAGGAAGTCAAGCCACTTGTCGTGTTTGCTGGGGAACTGGGGATGGCTCTGGAGTCAAGGCAGGGCAATTGGGTCTCATCTCGAGTTGATTTGGTGTACAAGGAGCTCCTTCGCGATGCTGGTGTGAACTCAGGATCCCTCTCTACTTGTAACAGTGTTCTTGCGGATTGTCTGTAGATATATCAAGCAAGTCTAGGATCCTTACATGTTTCATGGGGATCACGGGATTGCTCTGTATGCAGTGCAGGGGAATCGGGCCTCATCTCACTTTGGGGGGGAAATCTCATGGTTTTACTTGAGTTGATTCGGGGACCTGGAGTATATTCTCGAGTCACAGCGGGGATAGCCCTTCAACACTCGTGTTTGTCCGGTGACCTCAGGACACCTCTCGAGTTACAACGGACACTTCAGGAATCTCTTCGAGGCTTGGCAGGGCCAAAGCGACGATTCTCGAGGTGAGGCCAGAGACCCAGGGACCCTGTCCATAGCCACAGGTATATTGGGATTCCTGTCAATGTTCAAGAGTAGTCAGGCATCCTCACCTTTTGAAGCAGTGAACTCTGCGTGCCGCTCGAGGTGTCAAAGGCATGTGAGGCATTCCATCGAAAGGAGTCGGGGAACTAGGCCTTTCTCTAGGGACTCCATAGGGGATTCAGACTTCCCTTCACGTTGTGAAATGAAAGTGGAGCCTGTATTCAAGCCACTGCAATGAAACCCGGCCTCCATTCACGTCAGGGATTCTCGGTGTATATTCCACCTGAGGCAGCAAACTCAGGGTCCCTCCCTCACAGCTCCTGTTGTGAGAAACCACCTCTTGAGGGGCTTGTGGAAATTTGGCATAGGTCTTGAGTCTACGCCAGGCAATAAACTCTCATCTCCAGGCAATATGGTGTCCACGCAGCACTCCTCGAGTTGCTCTGATAAATTTGGTGTTTCTCTAGACTTAGTACGTTGTTCTCCGGGAACCTCTGGAGTTGCCTAAATGAATTCAAGCCACTTGTCATGTTTGCTGGGGAACTGGGGATGGCTCTGGTGTCAAGGCAGGGGAACTGGGCCTCATCTCGAGTTGATTTGGGGTACATGGTACTCCTTCGCGATGCTGGTGTGACCTCAGGGTTCCTCTCTACTTGTGACAGTGTTCTTGCGTATTGTCTTTAGATCCATCAAGCAAGTCTAGGATCCTCACATGTTTCATGGGGATCACTGGATTGCTCTGCATGCAGTGCAGGGGAATCGGGCCTCATCTCGCTTTGAGAGGGAAGTCTCATGGTTTTTCTCGAGTTGCTGTGGGGACCTGTGGTATATTCTTGATTTACGGCGGGGATGGCCCTTCAACACTCGTGTTTGTCCAGCGAAATCTGGACTCCTGTTTATTTATGAGGGACACACCTCAGGTATCTCTTTGACGCTTGGCAGGGCCAAAGGGATGCTTCTCGAGGTGAGGTGGGAGACCCAGTGTCCCTTTCCGGCAGCCACAGGGATACTGGCATTCCTGTCAATGTTCAACAGGAGTCAGGCATCCTCACCTTTTGAAGCAGTGAACTCTGTGTGCTGCTGGAGGTGTCAAAGGCATGTGAGGCATAACGTCGAAAGGAGTCGGGTATCTAGGCCTTTCTCTAGGGACTCCACAGTTGATTCAGACATCCCTTCACATTGTGAGATGAAAGAGGAGCCTGTATTCAAGCTACTGCTAGGAAACCCGGCCTTTTTTCGAGTCAGGGATTCTCGGTGTATATTCCAGGTGAGTCAACACATTCAGGGTCCCTCCTTCACAACTTTTGCAGAGAGCAGCCTCCACTTGAGGGTCTTTTGGAAAGTTGGCATTTGTCTTGAGTCTAAGCCAGGCAATCAGCTCTCATCTTCAGGCAATTTGTGATCCACCTAACATTCCTCGAGTTGCTCTGCTGAATTTGGTATTCCCCTAAACTTGGCACGTTGTTCTCGGGGAACCTCTGAAATTGCCTCAAGGAAGTAAAGCCACTTGTCGTGTTTGCTGGGGAACTGGGGATGGCTCTGGAGTCAAGGCAGGGCAATCGAGCCTCATCTCGAGTTGATTTGGGGTACATGAAGCTGCTTCGCGATGCTTGTGTGACCTCAGGGTCCCTCTCTACTTGTGATAGTGTTCTTGCGGATTGTCTGTAGATCCATCTAGCAAGTCTAGGATCCTTACATATTTCATGGGGATCACGGGATTGCTCTGCATGCAGTGCAGGGGAATCGGGCCTCATCTCACTTTGGGGGGGAAATCTCACGGTTTTTCTCGAGGTGATTCAGGGACCTGGAGTATATCCTCGAGTCATGGCGGAGATTAACCTTCAACACTCGTGTTTGTCCAGTGACGTGAAGACGCCTGTCGAGTTACGTCGGACACCTCAAGAATCTCTTCGAGGCTTGGCAGGGCCAAAGGAACCCTTCTCGAGGTTAGGCTAGAGACCCAGGGACAGTTTCAGTAGCCACAGGGATATTGGGATTTCTGTCAATGTTCAAGAGTAGTCAGGCATCCTCACATTTTGAAGCAGTGAATTCTGCGTGCCGCTCGAGGTGTCAAAGGCATGTGAGGCATTGCATCGGAAGGAGTCGGGGAAGTAGGCCTTTCTCTAAGGACTTCATAGGGCATTCAGTCTTCACTTCACGTTGTGAGATGAAAGTGAAGCCTGTAGTCAAGCCACTGCAATGAAACCCGGCCTCCATTCACGTCAGGGATTCTCGGTGTATATTCCAGTTGAGGCAGCAAACACAGGGTCCCTCACTCACAGCTACTGCTGAGAGAAACCTCCGCTTGTGGGGCTTGTGGAAATTTGGCATACGTCTTGAGTCTACGCCAGGCAATAAACTCTCATCTCCAGGCAATATGGTGTCCACGAAGCCCTTCTCGAGTTGCTCTGATAAATTTGGTGTTTCTCTAGACTTAGTACGTTGTTCTCGGGGAATCTCTGGAGTTGCCTAAATGAAGTCAAGCCACTTGTCATGTTTGCTGGGGAACTTGGGATGGCTCTGGTGTCAAGGCAGGGGAATTGGGCCTCATCTCGAGTTGATTTGGGGTACATGGTACTCCTTCGCGATGCTGGTGTGACCTCAGGGTCCCTCTCTACTTGTGACAGTGTTCTTGTGTATTGTCTTTAGATCCATCAAGCAGGTCTAGGATCCTCACATGTTTCATGGGGATCACGGGATTGCTCTGCATGCAGTGCAGGCGAATCGGGCCTCATCTCGCTTTGAGAGGGAAGTCTCATGGTTTTTCTCGAGTTGCTGTGGGGACCTGTTGTCTATTCTTGATTTACGGCGGGGATGGCCCTTCAAGACTCGTGTTTGTCCAGCGAAATCTGGACTCCTGTTTATTTATGAGGGACACCTCAGGTATCTCTTTGACGCTTGGCAGGGCCAAAGCGATGCTTCTCGAGGTGAGGTGGGAGACCCAGTGTCCCTTTCCGGCAGCCACAGGGATACTGGCATTCCTGTCAATGTTCAACAGGAGTCAGGCATCCTCACCTTTTGAAGCAGTGAACTCTGTGTGCTGCTGGAGGTGTCAAAGGCATGTGAGGCATAACGTCGAAAGGAGTCGGGTATCTAGGCCTTGCTCTAGGGACTCCACAGGGGATTCAGACATCCCTTCATATTGTGAGATGAAAGCGAAGCCTGTATTCAAGCCACTGCAATGAAACCCGGCCTCCATTCACGTCAGGGATTCTCAGTGTATGTTCCACTTGAGACAGCAAACTCACGGTCCCTCTCTCTCAGCTACTGCTGAGAGAAGCCTCCTCTTGATGGGCTTATGGAAATTTGACATACGTCTTGAGTCTATGCCTGGCAATAAACTCTCATCTCCAGGCAATTTGGGGTCCACGTAATATTCCTCGAGTTGCTCTGCTGAATTTGGTATTCCCCTAGACTTGGCAAGTTGTTTTCGGGGAACCCCTGGAGTTGCCTCAAGGAAGTCAAGCCACTTGTCGTGTTTGCTGGGGACCTGGGGATTGATCTGGAGTCAAGGCAGGGCAATCAGGCCTCATCTCGAGTTGATTTGGGGTACATGGAGCTCCTTCGCGATGCTTGTGTGACCTCAGGGTCCCTCTCTATTTGTTACAGTGTTCTTGCGGATTGTCTGTAGATCCATCAACCATGTCTAGGATCCTTAGATGATTCGTGGGGATTACAGGATTGCTCTGCATGCAGTGCAGGGGAATCGGGCCTCATCTCACTTTGGGGGGGAAATCTCATGGTTTTTCTCCGGTTGATTCGGGGACCTGGAGTATATTCTCGACTCACGGCGGGGATAGCCCTTCAACACTCGTGTTTTTCCTGCGAAGTCAGGACACCTGTCGACTTACTACGGACACCTCAGGAATCACTTCGAGGCTTGGCAGGGCCAAAGGGATGCTTCTCGAGGTGAGGCTAGAGACCATGGGTCCCTTTCAGTAGCCACAGGTATATTGGGATTCCTGTCACTATTCAAGAGTAGTCAGGCATCCTCACCTTTTGAAGCAGTGAAATCTGCGTGCCGCTCTAGGTTTCAAAGCCATGTGAGGCATAACGTCGACAGGGGTCGGGGACTTAGGACTTTCTCTAGGGACTCCACAGGGGATTCAGACATCCCTTCACATTGTGAGATGAAAGAGGAGCCTGTATTCAAGCTACTGCAAGGAAACCCGGCCTTCTTTCGAGTCAGGGATTCTCGGTGTATATTCCATGTGAGGCAGGAAATTCAGGGTCCCTCCTTCACACCTACTGCAGAGAGCAGCCTCCACTTGAGGGACTTATGGAAAGTTGGCATACGTCTTGAGTCTAAGTCAGGCAATCAGCTCTCATCTCCAGGCAATTTGGGGTCCACGTAACATTCCTCGAGTTGCTCTGCTGAATTTGGTATTCCCCTAGACTTGGCACGTTGTTTTCGGGGAACCCCTGGAGTTGCCTCAAGGAAGTCAAGCCACTTGTCGTGTTTGCTGGGGAACTGGGGATGGATCTGGAGTCAAGGCAGGGCAATCGGGCCTCATCTCGAGTTGATTTGGGGTAAACGGAGCTCCTTCGCGATGCTGAGGTGACCTCAGGGTCCCTCTCTACCTGTGACAGTGTTCTTGTGGATTGTCTGTAGATCTATCAAGCAAGTCTAGGATCCTTACATGTTTCATGGGGATCACGGGATTGCTCTGCATGCAGTGCAGGGGAATCGGGCCTCATCTCACTTTGGGGGGGAAATCTCATGGTTTTTCTCGAGTTGATTCGGGGACCTGGAGTATATTCTCGAGTCACGACGGGGATAGCCCTTCAACACTCGTGTTTGTCCAGTGACGTCAGGATTCCTGTCGAGTTACGACGGACACCTCAGGAATCTCTTCGAGGCTTGGCAGGACCAAAGGGATGCTTCTCGAGGTGAGGCTAGAGACCCAGGGACCGTTTCAGTAGCCACAGGGATATTGGGATTCCTGTCAATGTTCAAGAGTTGTTGGGCATCCTTACCTTTTGAAGCAGTGAACTCTGCGTGCCGCTCGAGGTGTCAAAGGCATGTGAGGCATTCCATCGAAAGGATTCGGGGAACTAGGCCTTTCTCTAGGGACTCCATATGGGATTCAGACTTCCCTTCACATTGTGCGATGAAAGCGAAGCCTGTATTCAAGCCACTGCAATGAAACCCGGCCTCCATTCACGTCAGGGATTCTCAGTGTATATTCCACTTAAGACAGTAAACTCAGGGTCCCTCCCTCTCAGCTACTGCTGAGAGAAGCCTCCTCTTAAGGGGCTTGTGGAAATTTGGCATACGTCTTGAGTCTACGCCAGGCAATAAACGCTCATCTCCAGGCAATTTGGGGTCCACGGAGCATTCCTCGTGTTGCTCTGCTAAATTTGGTATTCACCTAGACATGGCACGTTGTTCTCGGGGAACCCCTGGAGTTGCCTCAAGGAAGTCAAGCCACTTGTCATGTTTGCTGGGAAACTGGGGATGGCTCTGGAGTCAAGGCAGGGCAATCGGGCCTCATCTCGAGTTGATTTGGGGTACACGGAGCTCTTTCGCGATGCTTGTGTGACCTCAGGGTCCCTCACTACTTGTGACAGTGTTCTTGCGGATTGTCTGTAGATCCATCAAGCAAGTCTAGGATCCTTACACGTTTCATGGGGATCACGGGATAGCTCTGGATGCAGTGCAGGGGAATCGGGCCCCATCTCGCTTTGAGACGGAAATCTCATGGATTTTCTCGAGTTACTGCGGGGACCTGTGTTATATTCTCAATTTACGGCGGGGATGGCACTTCAACACTCGTGTTTGTCCAACGATACCTGGACTCCTGTTTATTTATGAGGGACACCTCAGGAATCTCTTCGAGGCGTGGCAGGGCCAAAGGGATGCTTCTCGAGGTGAGGTGGGAGACCCAGTGTCGCTTTCTGGCAGCCACAGGGGGATACTGGCATTCCTGTCAATGTTCAACAGGAGTCAGGCATCCTCACCTTTTGAAGCAGTGAACTCTGTGTGCTGCTGGAGGTGTCAAAGGCCTGTGAGGCATTCCATCGAAAGGAGTCGGGAAGCTGGGCCTTTCTCTTGGAACTCCATAGGGGGTTCAGACTTCCCTTCACGTTGTGAGATGAAAACAGAGCCTGTATACAAGCCACTGCAATGAAACCCGGCCTCCATTCACGTCAGGGATTCTCGGTGTATATTCCACTTGAGGCAGCAAACTCAGGGTCCCTCTCTCACAGCTACTGCTGAGAGAAGCCTCGTCTTGAGGTGCTTCTGGAAATTTGGCATACGTCTTGAGTCTACGCCAGGCAATAAACGCTCATCTCCAGGCAATTTGGGGTCCACGGAGCATTCCTCGTGTTGCTCTGCTAAATTTGGTATTCACCTAGACATGGCACGTTGTTCTCGGGGAACCCCTGGAGTTGCCTCAAGGAAGTCAAGCCACTTGTCATGTTTGCTGGGAAACTGGGGATGGCTCTGGAGTCAAGGCAGGGCAATCGGGCCTCATCTCGAGTTGATTTGGGGTACACGGAGCTCTTTCGCGATGCTTGTGTGACCTCAGGGTCCCTCACTACTTGTGACAGTGTTCTTGCGGATTGTCTGTAGATCCATCAAGCAAGTCTAGGATCCTTACATGTTTCATGGGGATCACGGGATAGCTCTGGATGCAGTGCAGGGGAATCGGGCTCCATCTCGCTTTGAGACGGAAATCTCATGGATTTTCTCGAGTTACTGCGGGGACCTGTGTTATATTCTCAATTTACGGCGGGGATGGCACTTCAACACTCGTGTTTGTCCAGCGATACCTGGACTCCTGTTTATTTATGAGGGACACCTCAGGAATCTCTTCGAGGCGTGGCAGGGCCAAAGGGATGCTTCTCGAGGTGAGGTGGGAGACCCAGAGTCGCTTTCCGGCAGCCACAGGGATACTGGCATTCCTGTCAATGTTCAACAGGAGTCAGGCATCCTCACCTTTTGAAGCAGTGAATTCTGTGTGCTGCTGGAGGTGTCAAAGGCATGTGAGGCATTCCATCGAAAGGAGTCGGGAAGCTGGGCCTTTCTCTTGGAACTCCATAGGGGGTTCAGACTTCCCTTCACGTTGTGAGATGAAAGCAGAGCCTGTATACAAGCCACTGCAATGAAACCCGGCCTCCATTCTCATCAGGGATTCTCGGTGTATATTCCACTTGAGGCAGCAAACTCAGGGTCCCTCCCTCACAGCTACTGCTGAGAGAAGCCTCGTCTTGAGGTGCTTCTGGAAATTTGGCATGCGTCTTGAGTCTACGCCAGGCAATAAACTCTGATCTCCAGGCAATTTGGGGTCCACGGAGCATTCCTCGAGTTGCTCTGCTAAATTTGGTGTTTCTCTAGTCTTTGTACGTTGTTCTCGGGGAACCTCTGGAGTTGCCTAAATGAAGTCAAGCCACTTGTGTTTGCTGGGGAACTAGGGATGGCTCTGGTGTCAAGGCAGGGGAATTGGGCCTCATCTCGAGTTGATTTGGTGTACATTGTACTCCTTCGTGATGCTGGTGTGACCTCAGGGTCCCTCTCTACTTGTGACAGTGTTCTTGCGTATTGTCTTTAGATCCATCAAGCAAGTCTAGGATCCTTACAAGTTTCATGGGGATCACGGGATTGCTCTGCATGCAGTGCAGGGGAATCGGGCCTCATCTCTCTTTGAGGGGGAAGTCTCATGGTTTTTCTCGAGTTCCTGCGGGGACCTGTGGTATATTCTCGATTTACGGCGGGGATGGCACTTCAACACTCGTGTTTGTCCAGCGACATCTGGACTCCTGTTTATTTATGAGGGACACCTCATGAATCTCTTCGAGGCTTGTCAGGGCCAAAGGGATGCTTCTCGAGGTGAGGTGGGAGACCCAGTGTCCCTTTCCGGCAGCCACAGGGATACTGGCATTCCTGTCAATGTTCAACAGGAGTCAGGCCTCCTCACCTTTTGAAGCAGTGAGCTCTCTGTGCTGCTGGAGGTGTCAAAGGCATGTGAGGCATAACGTCGAAAGTAGTCGGGTATCTAGGCCTTTCTCTAGGGACTCCACAGGGGATTCAGACATCCCTTCACATTGTGAGATGAAAGCGAAGCCAGTATTCAAGCCACTGCAATGAAACCCGGCCTCCATTCACGTCAGGGATTCTCAGTGTATGTTCCACTTGAGACAGCACACTCACGGTCCCTCCCTCTCAGCTACTGCTGAGAGAAGCCTTCTCTTGAGGGGCTTATGGAAATTTGGCATACGTCTTGAGTCTATGTCTGGCAATAAACTCTCATCTCCAGGCAATTTGGGGTCCACGTAATATTTCTCGAGTTGCTCTGCTGAATTTGGTATTCCCCTAGACTTGGCACGTTGTTTTCGGGGAACCCCTGGAGTTGCCTCAAGGAAGTCAAGCCACTTGTCGTGTTTGCTGGGGACCTGGGGATTGGTCTGGAGTCAAGGCAGGGCAATCGGGCCTCATCTCGAGTTGATTTGGTGTACACGGAGCTCCTTCGCGATGCTGATGTGACTTCAGGTTTCCCCTCTACCTGTAACAGTGTTCTTGCGGATTGTCTGTTAATCTATCAAGCAAGTCTAGGATCCTTACATGTTTCATCGGGATCACGGGATTGCACTGCATGCAGTGCAGGGGAATCGGGCCTCATCTTACTTTGGGGGGGAAATCTCATGGTTTTTCTCGAGTTGATTCGGGGACCTGAAATATATTCTCGAGTCACGGCGGGGATAGCCCTTCAACACTCGTGTTTGTCCTGTGATGTCAGGACCCCTGTCGAGTTACGACGGACACTTCAGGAATCTCTTCGAGGCTTGGCAGGAACAAAGGGACGCTTCTCGAGGTGAGGATAGAGACCAAGGGACCGTTTCAGCAGCCACAGGAATATGGGGATTCCTGTCAATGTTCAAGAGTAGTCAGGCATCCTCACCTTTTGAAGCAGTGAACTCTGCGTGCCGCTCGAGGTGTCAAAGGCATGTGAGGCATTGCATCGAAAGGAGTCGTGGAACTAGGCCTTTCACTAGGGACTTCATAGGGGATTCAGACTTCCCTTCACATTGTGAGATGAAAGCGAAGCCTGTATTCAAGCCACTGCAATGAATCCCGGCCTCCATTCTCATCAGGGATTCTCGGTGTATATTCCACTTGAGATAGCAAACTCAGGGTTACTCCCTCTCAGCTACTGCTGAGAGAAGCCTCCTCTTGAGGGGCTTGTGGAAATTTGGCATACGTCTTGAGTCTACGCCAGGCAATAAACTCTCATGTCCAGGCAATTTGGGGTCTACGGAGCATTCCTCGTGTTGCTCTGCTAAATTTGGTGTTTCTCTAGACTATGTACGTTGTTCTCGGGGAACCTCTGGAGTTGCTTAAATGAAGTCAAGCCACTTGTCGTTTTTGCTGGTGAACTGGGGATGGCTCTGGTGTCAAGGCAGGGGAATTGGGCCTCATCTCGAGTTGATTTGGGTACATGGTACTCCTTCGCGATGCTGGTGTGACCTCACGGTCCCTCACTACTTGTGACAGTGTTCTTGCGTATTGTCTTTAGATCCATCAAGCAAGTCTAGGATCCTTACAGGTTTCATGGGGATCAAGGGATTGCTCTGCATGCAGTGCAGGTGAATCGGGCCTCATCTCGATTTGAGAGGGAAGTCTCATGGTTTTTCTCGAGTTGCTGCGGGGACCAGTTGTATATTCTCGATTTACGGCGGGGATGGCCCTTCAACACTCGTGTTTGTCCAGCGACATCTGGACTCCTTTTTATTTATGAGGGACAGCTCAGAAATCTCATCGAGGCTTAGCAGGGCGAAAGGGATGCTTTTCGAGGTGAGGTGGGAGACCCAGTGCCCCTTTCCGGCAGTCACAGGGATACTGGCATTCCTGTCAATGTTCAACAGGAGTCAGGCCTCCTCACCTTTTGAAGCAGTGAACTCTGTGTGCTGCTGGAGGTGTCAAAGGCATGTGAGGCATAACGTCGAAAGGAGTCGGGGACCTAGGCCTTTCTCTAGGGACTCCACAGGGGATTCAGACATCCCTTCACATTGTGAGATGAAAGAGGAGCCTGTATTCAAGCTACTGCAAGAAAACCCGGCCTTCTTTCGAGTCAGGGATTCTCGGTGTATATTCCTGGTGAGGCAGCAATTTCAGGGTCCCTCCTTCACACCTACTGCAGAGAGCAGCCTCCACTTGAGGGTCTTATGGAAAGTTGGCATAATTCTTGAGTCTAAGCCAGGTAATCAGCTCTCATCTCCAGTCAATTTGGGGTCCACCTAACATTGCTCGAGTTGCTCTTCTGAATTTGGTATTCCCCTAGACTTGGCACGTTGTTTTCGGCGAACCCCTGGAGTTGCCTTAAGGAAGTCAAGCCACTTGTCGTGTTTGCTGGGGAACTGGGGATGGCTCTGGATTCAAGGCAGGGCAATCGGGCCTCATCTCGAGTTGATTTGGGGTGCATGGAGCTCCTTCGCGATGCTGGTGTGACCTCAGGGTCCCTCTCTACTTGTTACAGTGTTCTTGCGGATTGTCTGTAGATCCATGAACCAAGTCTAGGATCGTTACATGATTCATGGGGATTACAGGATTGCTCTGCATGCAGTGCAGGGGAATCGGACCTCATCTCACTTTGGGGGGGAAATCTCATGGTTTTTCTCGAGTTGATTCGGGGACCTGGAGTATATTCTCGAGTCACGACGGGGATAGCCCTTCAACACTCGTGTTTGTCCAGTGACGTCAGGATTCCTGTCGAGTTACGACGGACACCTCAGGAATCTCTTCGAGGCTTGGCAGGACCAAAGGGATGCTTCTCGAGGTGAGGCTAGAGACCCAGGGACCGTTTCAGTAGCCACAGGGATATTGGGATTCCTGTCAATGTTCAAGAGTAGTTGGGCATCCTTACCTTTTGAAGCAGTGAACTCTGCGTGCCGCTCGAGGTGTCAAAGGCATGTGAGGCATTCCATCGAAAGGATTCGGGGAACTAGGCCTTTCTCTAGGGACTCCATATGGGATTCAGACTTCCCTTCACATTGTGCGATGAAAGCGAAGCCTGTATTCAAGCCACTGCAATGAAACCCGGCCTCCATTCACGTCAGGGATTCTCAGTGTATATTCCACTTAAGACAGTAAACTCAGGGTCCCTCCCTCTCAGCTACTGCTGAGAGAAGCCTCCTCTTAAGGGGCTTGTGGAAATTTGGCATACGTCTTGAGTCTACGCCAGGCAATAAACGCTCATCTCCAGGCAATTTGGGGTCCACGGAGCATTCCTCGTGTTGCTCTGCTAAATTTGGTATTCACCTAGACATGGCACGTTGTTCTCGGGGAACCCCTGGAGTTGCCTCAAGGAAGTCAAGCCACTTGTCATGTTTGCTGGGAAACTGGGGATGGCTCTGGAGTCAAGGCAGGGCAATCGGGCCTCATCTCGAGTTGATTTGGGGTACACGGAGCTCTTTCGCGATGCTTGTGTGACCTCAGGGTCCCTCACTACTTGTGACAGTGTTCTTGCGGATTGTCTGTAGATCCATCAAGCAAGTCTAGGATCCTTACACGTTTCATGGGGATCACGGGATAGCTCTGGATGCAGTGCAGGGGAATCGGGCCCCATCTCGCTTTGAGACGGAAATCTCATGGATTTTCTCGAGTTACTGCGGGGACCTGTGTTATATTCTCAATTTACGGCGGGATGGCACTTCAACACTCGTGTTTGTCCAACGATACCTGGACTCCTGTTTATTTATGAGGGACACCTCAGGAATCTCTTCGAGGCGTGGCAGGGCCAAAGGGATGCTTCTCGAGGTGAGGTGGGAGACCCAGTGTCGCTTTCTGGCAGCCACAGGGATACTGGCATTCCTGTCAATGTTCAACAGGAGTCAGGCATCCTCACCTTTTGAAGCAGTGAACTCTGTGTGCTGCTGGAGGTGTCAAAGGCCTGTGAGGCATTCCATCGAAAGGAGTCGGGAAGCTGGGCCTTTCTCTTGGAACTCCATAGGGGGTTCAGACTTCCCTTCACGTTGTGAGATGAAAACAGAGCCTGTATACAAGCCACTGCAATGAAACCCGGCCTCCATTCACGTCAGGGATTCTCGGTGTATATTCCACTTGAGGCAGCAAACTCAGGGTCCCTCTCTCACAGCTACTGCTGAGAGAAGCCTCGTCTTGAGGTGCTTCTGGAAATTTGGCATACGTCTTGAGTCTACGCCAGGCAATAAACGCTCATCTCCAGGCAATTTGGGGTCCACGGAGCATTCCTCGTGTTGCTCTGCTAAATTTGGTATTCACCTAGACATGGCACGTTGTTCTCGGGGAACCCCTGGAGTTGCCTCAAGGAAGTCAAGCCACTTGTCATGTTTGCTGGGAAACTGGGGATGGCTCTGGAGTCAAGGCAGGGCAATCGGGCCTCATCTCGAGTTGATTTGGGGTACACGGAGCTCTTTCGCGATGCTTGTGTGACCTCAGGGTCCCTCACTACTTGTGACAGTGTTCTTGCGGATTGTCTGTAGATCCATCAAGCAAGTCTAGGATCCTTACATGTTTCATGGGGATCACGGGATAGCTCTGGATGCAGTGCAGGGGAATCGGGCTCCATCTCGCTTTGAGACGGAAATCTCATGGATTTTCTCGAGTTACTGCGGGGACCTGTGTTATATTCTCAATTTACGGCGGGGATGGCACTTCAACACTCGTGTTTGTCCAGCGATACCTGGACTCCTGTTTATTTATGAGGGACACCTCAGGAATCTCTTCGAGGCGTGGCAGGGCCAAAGGGATGCTTCTCGAGGTGAGGTGGGAGACCCAGAGTCGCTTTCCGGCAGCCACAGGGATACTGGCATTCCTGTCAATGTTCAACAGGAGTCAGGCATCCTCACCTTTTGAAGCAGTGAATTCTGTGTGCTGCTGGAGGTGTCAAAGGCATGTGAGGCATTCCATCGAAAGGAGTCGGGAAGCTGGGCCTTTCTCTTGGAACTCCATAGGGGGTTCAGACTTCCCTTCACGTTGTGAGATGAAAGCAGAGCCTGTATACAAGCCACTGCAATGAAACCCGGCCTCCATTCTCATCAGGGATTCTCGGTGTATATTCCACTTGAGGCAGCAAACTCAGGGTCCCTCCCTCACAGCTACTGCTGAGAGAAGCCTCGTCTTGAGGTGCTTCTGGAAATTTGGCATGCGTCTTGAGTCTACGCCAGGCAATAAACTCTGATCTCCAGGCAATTTGGGGTCCACGGAGCATTCCTCGAGTTGCTCTGCTAAATTTGGTGTTTCTCTAGTCTTTGTACGTTGTTCTCGGGGAACCTCTGGAGTTGCCTAAATGAAGTCAAGCCACTTGTGTTTGCTGGGGAACTAGGGATGGCTCTGGTGTCAAGGCAGGGGAATTGGGCCTCATCTCGAGTTGATTTGGTGTACATTGTACTCCTTCGTGATGCTGGTGTGACCTCAGGGTCCCTCTCTACTTGTGACAGTGTTCTTGCGTATTGTCTTTAGATCCATCAAGCAAGTCTAGGATCCTTACAAGTTTCATGGGGATCACGGGATTGCTCTGCATGCAGTGCAGGGGAATCGGGCCTCATCTCTCTTTGAGGGGGAAGTCTCATGGTTTTTCTCGAGTTCCTGCGGGGACCTGTGGTATATTCTCGATTTACGGCGGGGATGGCACTTCAACACTCGTGTTTGTCCAGCGACATCTGGACTCCTGTTTATTTATGAGGGACACCTCATGAATCTCTTCGAGGCTTGTCAGGGCCAAAGGGATGCTTCTCGAGGTGAGGTGGGAGACCCAGTGTCCCTTTCCGGCAGCCACAGGGATACTGGCATTCCTGTCAATGTTCAACAGGAGTCAGGCCTCCTCACCTTTTGAAGCAGTGAACTCTGTGTGCTGCTGGAGGTGTCAAAGGCATGTGAGGCATAACGTCGAAAGGAGTCGGGGACCTAGGCCTTTCTCTAGGGACTCCACAGGGGATTCAGACATCCCTTCACATTGTGAGATGAAAGAGGAGCCTGTATTCAAGCTACTGCAAGAAAACCCGGCCTTCTTTCGAGTCAGGGATTCTCGGTGTATATTCCTGGTGAGGCAGCAATTTCAGGGTCCCTCCTTCACACCTACTGCAGAGAGCAGCCTCCACTTGAGGGTCTTATGGAAAGTTGGCATAATTCTTGAGTCTAAGCCAGGTAATCAGCTCTCATCTCCAGTCAATTTGGGGTCCACCTAACATTGCTCGAGTTGCTCTTCTGAATTTGGTATTCCCCTAGACTTGGCACGTTGTTTTCGGCGAACCCCTGGAGTTGCCTTAAGGAAGTCAAGCCACTTGTCGTGTTTGCTGGGGAACTGGGGATGGCTCTGGATTCAAGGCAGGGCAATCGGGCCTCATCTCGAGTTGATTTGGGGTGCATGGAGCTCCTTCGCGATGCTGGTGTGACCTCAGGGTCCCTCTCTACTTGTTACAGTGTTCTTGCGGATTGTCTGTAGATCCATGAACCAAGTCTAGGATCCTTACATGATTCATGGGGATTACAGGATTGCTCTGCATGCAGTGCAGGGGAATCGGGCCTCATCTCACTTTGGGGGGGAAATCTCATGGTTTTTCTCGAGTTGATTCGGGGACCTGGAGTATATTCTCGAGTCACGGCAGGGATAGCCCTTCAACACTCGTGTTTGTCCAGTGACGTCAGGATTCCTGTCGAGTTATGACGGACACCTCAGGAATCTCTTCGAGGCTTGGCAGGGCCAAAGGGACGCTTCTCGAGGTGAGGCTAGAGACCCAGGGAGCCTGTCAGTAGCCACAGGGATATTGGGATTCCTGTCAATGTTCAAGAGTAGTCAGGCATCCTCACCTTTTGAAGCAGTGAACTCTGCGTGCCGCTCGAGGTGTCAAAGGCATGTGATTCATTGCATCGAAAGGAGTCGGGGAACTAGGCCTTTCTCTAGGGACTCCATAGGGGATTCAGACTTTCCTTCACGTTGTGAGATGAAAGCGGAGCCTCTATTCAAGCCACTACAATGAAAACCAGCCTCCGTTCACGTCAGGGATTCTCGGTGTATATTCCACATGAGGCAGCAAACTCAGGTTCTCTCCCTCACAGCTACTGCTGAGAGACGTCTCCTCTTGAGGGGCTTGTGGAAATTTGGCAAACGTCTTGAGTCTACGTCAGGAAATAAACTCCCATCTCCAGGCAATTTGGGGTCCACGGAACATTCCTCGAATTGCTCTGCTAAATTTGGTGTTTCTCTAGACTTTGTAGGTTGTTCTCGGGGACCCTCTGGAGTTGACTAAATGAAGTCAAGCCACTTGTCGTGTTTGCTGTGGAACTGGTGGTGGCTCTGGTGTCAAGGCAAGGGAATTGGTCCTCATCTCGAGTTGATTTGGGGTACATTGTACTCCTTCGCGATGCTGGTGTGACCTCAGGGTCCCTCTCTAATTGTGACAGTGTTCTTGTGTATTGTCTTTAGATCCATCAAGCAAGTCTAGGATCCTCACATGTTTCATGGGGATCACTGGATTGCTCTGCATGCAGTGCAGGGGAATCGGGCCTCATCTCGCTTTGAGAGGGAAGTCTCATGGTTTTTCTCGAGTTGCTGTGGGGACCTGTGGTATATTCTTGATTTACGGCGGGGATGGCCCTTCAAAACTCGTGTTTGTCCAGCGAAATCTGGACTCCTGTTTATTTACGAGGGACACCTCAGGTATCTCTTTGACGCTTGGCAGAGCCAAAGGGATGCTTCTCGAGGTGAGGTGGGAGACCCAGTGTCCCTTTCCGGCAGCCACAGGGATACTGGCATTCCTGTCAATGTTCAACAGGAGTCAGGCATCCTCACCTTTTGAAGCAGTGAACTCTGTGTGCTGCTGGAGGTGTCAAAGGCATGTGAGGCATAACGTCGAAAGGAGTCGGGTATCTAGGCCTTTCTCTAGGGACTCCACAGTTGATTCAGACATCCCTTCACATTGTGAGATGAAAGAGGAGCCTGTATTCAAGCTACTGCTAGGAAACCCGGCCTTTTTTCGAGTCAGGGATTCTCGGTGTATATTCCAGGTGAGTCAACACATTCAGGTTCCCTCCTTCACAACTTTTGCAGAGAGCAGCCTCCACTTGAGGGTCTTATGGAAAGTTGGCATATGTTTTGAGTCGAAGCCAGGCAATCAGCTCTCATCTCCAGGCAATTTGTGATCCAACTAACATTCCTCGAGTTGCTCTGCTGAATTTGGTATTCCCCTAGACTTGGCACGTTGTTCTCGGGGAACCTCTGGAGTTGCCTCAAGGAAGTAAAGCCACTTGTTGTGTTTGCTGGGGAACTGGGGATGGCTCTGGAGCCAAGACAGGGCAATCGGGCCTCATCTCGAGTTGATTTGTGGTACATGGAGCTGCTTCGCGATGCTTGTGTGACCTCAGGGTCCCTCTCTACTTGTGATAGTGTTCTTGCGGATTGTCTGTAGATCCATAAAGCAAGTCTTGGATCCTTACATGTTTCCTGGGGATCACGGGATTGCTCTGCATGCAGTGCAGGGGAATCGGGCCTCATCTCACTTTGGGGGGGAAATCTCATGGTTTTACTCGAGTTGATTCGGGGACCTGGAGTATATCCTCGAATCACGGCGGGGATAGACATTCAACACTCGTGTTTGTCCAGTGACCTCAGGACACCTCTCGAGTTACAACGGACACTTCAGGAATCTCTTCAAGGATTGGCAGGGCCAAAGCGACGATTTTCGAGGTGAGGCCAGAGACCCAGAGACCCTGTCCGTAGCCACAGGGATATTGGGATTTCTGTCAATGTTCAAGAGTAGTCAGGCATCCTCACCTTTTGAAGCAGTAAACTCTGCGTGCCGCTCGAGGTGTCAAAGGCATGTGAGGCATTCCATCGAAAGGAGTCGGGGAACTAGGCCTTTCTCTAGGGACTCCATAGGGGATTCAGACTTCCCTTCACGTTGTGAAATGAAAGTGGAGCCTGTATTCAAGCCACTGCAATGAAACCCGGCCTCCATTCACGTCAGGGATTCTCGGTGTATATTCCACCTGAGGCAGCAAACTCAGGGTCCGTCCCTCACAGCTCCTGCTGTGAGAAACCACCTCTTGAGGGGCTTGTGGAAATTTGGCATACGTCTTGAGTCTACGCCAGGCAATAAACTCTCATCTCCAGGCAATATGGTGTCCACGCAGCACTCCTCGAGTTGCTCTGATAAATTTGGTGTTTCTCTAGACTTAGTACGTTGTTCTCGGGGAACCTCTGGAGTTGCCTAAATGAATTCAAGCCACTTGTCATGTTTGCTGGGGAACTGGGGATGGCTGTGGTGTCAAGGCAGGGGAATTGGGCCTCATCTCGAGTTGATTTGGTGTACATGGTACTCCTTCGCGATGCTGGTGTGACCTCAGGGTCCCTCTCTACTTGTGACAGTGTTCTTGCGTATTGTCTTTAGATCCATCAAGGAGGTCTAGGATCCTCACATGTTTCATGGGGATCACGGGATTGCTCTGCATGCAGTGCAGGCGAATCGGGCCTCATCTCGCTTTGAGAGGGAAGTCTCATGGTTTTTCTCGAGTTGCTGTGGGGACCTGTGGTATATTCTTGATTTACGGCGGGGATGGCCCTTCAAGACTCGTGTTTGTCCAGCGAAATCTGGACTCCTGTTTATTTATGAGGGACACCTCAGGTATCTCTTTGACGCTTGGCAGGGCCAAAGCGATGCTTCTCGAGGTGAGGTGGGAGACCCAGTGTCCCTTTCCGGCAGCCACAGGGATACTGGCATTCCTGTCAATGTTCAACAGGAGTCAGGCATCCTCACCTTTTGAAGCAGTGAACTCTGTGTGCTGCTGGAGGTGTCAAAGGCATGTGAGGCATAACGTCGAAAGGAGTCGGGTATCTAGGCCTTTCTCTAGGGACTCCACAGGGGATTCAGACATCCCTTCACATTGTGAGATGAAAGCGAAGCCTGTATTCAAGCCACTGCAATGAAACCCGGCCTCCATTCACGTCAGGGATTCTCAGTGTATGTTCCACTTGAGACAGCAAACTCACGGTCCCTCTCTCTCAGCTACTGCTGAGAGAAGCCTCCTCTTGAGGGGCTTATGGAAATTTGACATACGTCTTGAGTCTATGCCTGGCAATCAGCTCTCATCTCCAGGCAAATTGGGGTCCACGTAATATTCCTCGTGTTGCTCTGCTGAATTTGGTATTCCCCTAGACTTGGCACGTTGTTTTCGGGGAACCCCTGGAGTTGCCTCAAGGAAGTCAATCCACTTGTCGTGTTTGCTGGGGACCTGGGGATTGATCTGGAGTCAAGGCAGGGCAATCGGGCCTCATCTCGAGTTGATTTGGGGTACATGGAGCTCCTTCGCGATGCTTGTGTGACCTCAGGGTCCCTCTCTACTTGTTACAGTGTTCTTGCGGATTCTCTGTAGATCCATCAACCATGTCTAGGATCCTTACATGATTCATGGGGATTACAGGATTGCTCTGCATGCAGTGCAGGGGAATCGGGCCTCATCTCACTTTGGGGGGGAAATCTCATGATTTTTCTCCAGTTGATTCGGGGATCTGGAGTATATTCTCAACTCACGGCGGGGATAACCCTTCAACACTCGTGTTTTTCCAGCGACGTCAGGACACCTGTCGACTTACGACGGAGACCTCAGGAATCTCTTCGAGGCTTGGCAGGGCCAAAGGGTCGCTTCTCGAGGTGAGGCTAGAGACCATGGGTCCCTTTCAGTAGCCACAGGTATATTGGGATTCCTGTCACTATTCAAGAGTAGTCAGGCATCCTCACCTTTTGAAGCAGTGAAATCTGCGTACCGCTCTAGGTTTCAAAGCCATGTGAGGCATAACGTTGACAGGGGTCGGGGCCTTGGCCTTTCTCTAGGGACTCCACAGGGGATTCAGACATCCCTTCACATTGTGAGATGAAAGAGGAGCCTATATTCAAGCTACTGCAAGGAAACCCGGCCTTCTTTCGAGTCAGGGATTCTCGGTGTATATTCCATGTGAGGCAGGAAATTCAGGGTCCCTCCTTCACACCTACTGCAGAGAGCAGCCTCCACTTGAGGGTCTTATGGAAAGTTGGCATACGTCTTGAGTCTAAGTCAGGCAATCAGCTCTCATCTCCAGGCAATTTGGGGTCCACGTAACATTTCTCGAGTTGCTTTGCTGAATTTGGTATTCCCCTAGACTTGGCACGTTGTTTTCGGGGAACCCCTGGACTTGCCTCAAGGAAGTCAAGCCACTTGTCGTGTTTGCTGGGGAACTGGGGATGGATCTGGAGTCAAGGCAGGGCAATCAGGCCTCATCTCGAGTTGATTTGGGGTACACGGAGCTCCTTCACGATGCTGAGGTGATCTCAGGGTCCCTCTCTGCCTGTGACAGTGTTCTTGCGGATTGTCTGTAGATCTATCAAGCAAGTTTAGGATCCTTGCATGTTTCATGGGGATCACGGGATTGCTCTGCATGCAGTGCAGGGGAATCGGGCCCCATCTCGCTTTGAGACGGAAATCTCATGGTTTCTCTCGAGTTACTGCGGGGACCTGTGTTATATTCTCAATTTACGGCGGGGATGGCACTTCAACACTCGTGTTTGTCCAGCGATACCTGGACTCCTGTTTATTTATGAGGGACACCTCAGGAATCTCTTCGAGGCGTGGCAGGGCCAAAGGGATGCTTCTCGAGGTGAGGTGGGAGACCCAGTGTCGCTTTCCGGCAGCCACAGAGATACTGGCATTCCTGTCAATGTTCAACAGGAGTCAGGCATCCTCACCTTTTGAAGCAGTGAACTCTGTGTGCTGCTGGAGGTGTCAAAGGCATGTGAGGCATTCCATCGAAAGGAGTCGGGAAGCTGGGCCTTTCTCTTGGAACTCCATAGGGGGTTCAGACTTCCCTTCACGTTGTGAGATGAAAGCAGAGCCTGTATTCAAGCCACTGCAATGAAACCCGGCCTCCATTCACGTCAGGGATTCTCGGTGTATATTCCACTTGAGGCAGCAAACTCAGGGTCCCTCCCTCACAGCTACTGCTGAGAGAAGCCTCGTCTTGAGGTGCTTCTGGAAATTTGGCATACGTCTTGAGTCTACGCCAGGCAATAAACTCTGATCTCCAGGCAATTTGGGGTCCACGGAGCATTCCTCGAGTTGCTCTGCTAAATTTGGTGTTTCTCTAGTCTTTGTACGTTGTTCTCGGGGAACCTCTGGAGTTGCCTAAATGAAGTCAAGCCACTTGTCGTGTTTGCTGGGGAACTTGGGATGGCTCTGGTGTCAAGGCAGGGGAATTGGGCCTCATCTCGAGTTGATTTGGTGTACATTGTACTCCTTCGTGATGCTGGTGTGACCTCAGGGTCCCTCTCTACTTGTGACAGTGTTCTTGCGTATTGTCTTTAGATCCATCAAGCAAGTCTAGGATCCTTACAAGTTTCATGGGGATCACGGGATTGCTCTGCATGCAGTGCAGGGGAATCGGGCCTCATCTCTCTTTGAGGGGGAAGTCTCATGGTTTTTCTCGAGTTCCTGCGGGGACCTGTGGTATATTCTCGATTTACGGCGGGGATGGCACTTCAAAACTCGTGTTTGTCCAGCGACATCTGGACTCCTGTTTATTTATGAGGGACACCTCATGAATCTCTTCGAGGCTTGTCAGGGCCAAAGGGATGCTTCTCGAGGTGAGGTGGGAGACCCAGTGTCCCTTTCCAGCAGCCACAGGGATACTGGCATTCCTGTCAATATTCAACAGGAGTCAGGCCTCCTCACCTTTTGAAGCAGTGAGCTCTGTGTGCTGCTGGAGGTGTCAAAGGCATGTGAGGCATAACGTCGAAAGGAGTCGGGAAGCTGGGCCTTTCTCTAGGGACTTCACAGGGGATTCAGACATCCCTTCACATTGTTAGATGAAAGCGAAGCCAGTATTCAAGCCACTGCAATGAAACCCGGCCTACATTCACGTCAGGGATTCTCAGTGTATGTTCCACTTGAGACAGCACACTCACGGTCCCTCCCTCTCAGCTACTGCTGAGAGAAGCCTTCTCTTGAGGGGCTTATGGAAATTTGGCATACGTCTTGAGTCTATGCCTGGCAATAAACTCTCATCTCCAGGCAATTTGGGGTCCACGTAATATTTCTCGAGTTGCTCTGCTGAATTTGGTATTCCCCTAGACATGGCACGTTGTTTTCGGGGAACCCCTGGAGTTGCCTCAAGGAAGTCAAGCCACTTGTCGTGTTTGCTGGGGACCTGGGGATTGATCTGGAGTCAAGGCAGGGCAATCGGGCCTCATCTCGAGTTGATTTGGTGTACACGGAGCTCCTTCGCGATGCTGATGTGACTTCAGATTTCCCCTTTACCTGTGACAGTGTTCTTGCGGATTGTCTGTAGATCTATCAAGCAAGTCTAGGATCCTTACATGTTTCATGGGGATCACGGGATTGCACTGCATGCAGTGCAGGGGAATCGGGCCTCATCTCACTTTGGGGGGGAAATCTCATGGTTTTTCTCGAGTTGATTCGGAGACCTGGAGTATATTCTCGAATCACGGCGGGGATAACCCTTCAACACTCGTGTTTGTCTTGTGACGTCAGGACCCCTGTCGAGTTACGACGGACACTTCAGGAATCTCTTCGAGGCTTGGCAGGAACAAAGGGACGCTTCTCGAGGTGAGGATAGAGACTCAGGGACCGTTTCAGTAGCCACAGGAATATGGGGATTCCTGTCAATGTTCAAGAGTAGTCAGGCATCCTCACCTTTTGAAGTAGTGAACTCTGCGTGCCGCTCGAGGTGTCAAAGGCATGTGAGGCATTCCATCGAAAGGAGTCGTGGAACTAGGCCTTTCTCTAGGGACTTCATAGGGGATTCAGACTTCCCTTCACATTGTGAGATGAAAGCGAAGCCTGTATTCAAGCCACTGCAATGAATCCCGGCCTCCATTCTCGTCAGGGATTCTCGGTGTATATTCCACTTGAGACAGCAAACTCAGGGTCACTCCCTCTCAGCTACTGCTGAGAGAAGCCTCCTCTTGAGGGGCTTGTGGAAATTTGGCATACGTCTTGAGTCTACGCCAGGCAATAAACTCTCATGTCCAGGCAATTTGGGGTCCACGGAGCATTCCTCGAGTTGCTCTGCTAAATTTGGTGTTTCTCTAGACTATGTACGTTGTTCTCGGGGAACCTCTGGAGTTGCTTAAATGAAGTCAAGCCACTTGTCGTTTTTGCTGGTGAACTGGGGATGGCTCTGGTGTCAAGGCAGGGGAATTGGGCCTCATCTCGAGTTGATTTGGGTACATGGTACTCCTTCGCGATGCTGGTGTGACCTCACGGTCCCTCACTAGTTGTGACAGTGTTCTTGCGTATTGTCTTTAGATCCATCAAGCAAGTCTAGGATCCTTACAGGTTTCATGGGGATCACGGGATTACTCTGCATGCAGTGCAGGGGAATCGGGCCTCATCTCGATTTGAGAGGGAAGTCTCATGGTTTTTCTCGAGTTGCTGCGGGGACCAGTTGTATATTCTCGATTTACGGCGGGGATGGCCCTTCAACACTCGTGTTTGTCCAGGACATCTGGACTCCTGTTTATTTATGAGGGACAGCTCAGGAATCTCTTCGAGGCTTAGCAGGGCGAAAGGGATGCTTTTCGAGGTGAGGTGGGAGACCCAGTGCCCCTTTCCGGCAGTCACAGGGATACTGGCATTCCTGTCAATGTTCAACAGGAGTCAGGCCTCCTCACCTTTTGAAGCAGTGAACTCTGTGTGCTGCTGGAGGTGTCAAAGGCATGTGAGGCATAACGTCGAAAGGAGTCGGGGACCTAGGCCTTTCTCTAGGGACTCCACAGGGGATTCAGACATCCCTTCACATTGTGAGATGAAAGAGGAGCCTGTATTCAAGCTACTGCAAGGAAACCCGGCCTTCTTTCGAGTCAGGGATTCTCGGTGTATATTCCTGGTGAGGTAGCAATTTCAGGGTCCCTCCTTCACACCTACTGCAGAGAGCAGCCTCCACTTGAGGGTCTTATGAAAAGTTGGCATATGTCTTGAGTCTAAGCCAGGCAATCAGCTCTCATCTCCAGGCAATTTGGGGTCCACGTAACATTCCTCGAGTTGCTCTGCTGAATTTGGTATTCCCCTAGACTTGGCACGTTGTTTTCGGCGAACCCCTGGAGTTGCCTTAAGGTAGTCAAGCCACTTGTCGTGTTTGCTGGGGAACTGGGGATGGCTCTGGATTCAAGGCAGGCCAATCGGGCCTCATCTCGAGTTGATTTGGGGTGCATGGAGCTCCTTCGCGATGCTGGTGTGACCTCAGGGTCCCTCTCTACTTGTTACAGTGTTCTTGCGGATTGTCTGTAGAACCATCAACCAAGTCTAGGATCCTTACATGATTCGTGGGGATTACAGGATTGCTCTGCATGCAGTGCATTGGAATCGGGCCTCATCTCACTTTGGGGGGGAAATCTCATGGTTTTTCTCGAGTTGATTCGGGGACCTGGAGTATATTCTCGAGTCACGGCAGGGATAGCCCTTCAACACTCGTGTTTGTCCAGTGACGTCAGGATTCCTGTCGAGTTATGACGGACACCTCAGGAATCTCTTCGAGGCTGGGCAGGGCCAAAGGGACGCTTCTCGAGGTGAGGCTAGAGACCCAGGGAGCCTGTCAGTAGCCACAGGGATATTGGGATTCCTGTCAATGTTCAAGAGTAGTCAGGCATCCTCACCTTTTGAAGCAGTGAACTCTGCGTGCCGCTCGAGGTGTCAAAGGCATGTGAGGCATTGCATCGAAAGGAGTCGGGGAACTAGGCCTTTCTCTAGGGACTCCATAGGGGATTCAGACTTCCCTTCACGTTGTGAGATGAAAGCGGAGCCTCTATTCAAGCCACTACAATGAAAACCGGCCTCCGTTCACGTCAGGGATTCTCGGTGTATATTCCACATGAGGCAGCAAACTCAGGGTCTCTCCCTCACAGCTACTGCTGAGAGACGTCTCCTCTTGAGGGGCTTGTGGAAATTTGGCAAATGTCTTGAGTCTACATCAGGAAATAAACTCCCATCTCCAGGCAATTTGGGGTCCACGGAGCATTCCTCGAATTGCCCTGCTAAATTTGGTGTTTCTCTAGACTTTGTACGTTGTTCTCGGGGACCCTCTGGAGTTGACTAAATGAAGTCAAGCCACTTGTCGTGTTTGCTGTGGAACTGGTGGTGGCTCTGGTGTCAAGGCAAGGGAATTGGTCCTCATCTCGAGTTGATTTGGGGTACAATGCACTCCTTCGCGATGCTGGTGTGACCTCAGTGTCCCTCTCTAATTGTGACAGTGTTCTTGCGTATTGTCTTTAGATTGATGAAGCAAGTCTAGGAGTCGTACATGTTTCATGGGGATCACGGGATTGCTCTGCATGCAGTACAGGGGAATCGGGCCTCATCTCGCTTTGAGAGGGAAGTCTCAAGGTTTTTCTCGAGTTGCTGTGCTGACCTGTTATATATTCTCGATTTACGGCGGGGATGGCCCTTCAACACTCGTGTTTGTCCAGCGACATCTGGACTCCTGTTTATTTATGAGGGACACCTCAGGAATCACTTCGAGGCTTGGCAGGGCCAAAGGGATGCTTCTTGAGGTGAGGTGGGAGACCCAGTGTCCCTTTCCGACAGCCACAGGGATACTGGCATTCCTGTCAATGTTCAACAGGAGTCAAGCATCCTCACCTTTTGAAGCAGTGAACTCTGTGTGCTGCTGGAGGTGTCAAAGGCATGTGAGGCATAACGTCGTCAGGGGTCGGGGACCTAGGCCTTTCTCTAGGGACTCCACAGGGGATTCAGACATCCCTTCACATTGTGAGATGAAAGAGGAGCCTGTATTCAAGCTACTGCAAGGAAACCCGGCCTTCTTTCGAGTCAGGGATTCTCGGTGTATATTCCATGTGAGGCAGCAAATTCAGGGTCCCTCTTTCACACCTACTGCAGAGAGCAGCCTCCACTTGAGGGACTTATGGAAAGTTGGCATACATCTTGAGTCTATGCCAGGCAATCAGCTCTCATCTCCAGGCAATTTGGAGCCCACGTAACATTCCTCGAGTTGCTACGCTGAATTTGGTATTCCCCTAGACTTGGCACGTTTTTCCCGGGTAACCTCTATAGTTTCCTCAAGGAAGTCAAGCCACTTGTCGTGTTTGCTGGGGAACTGGGGATGGCTCTGGAGTCAAGGCAGGGCAATCGGGTCTCATCTCGAGTTGATTTGGTGTACAAGGAGCTCCTTCGCGATGCTGGTGTGAACTCAGGATCCCTCTCTACTTGTGACAGTGTTCTTGCGGATTGTCTGTAGATCCATCAAGCAAGTCTAGGATCCTTACATGTTTCATGGGGATCACGGGATTGCTCTGCATGCAGTGCAGGGGAATCGGGCCTCATCTCACTTTGGGGGGAAATCTCATGGTTTTACTCGAGTTGATTCGGGGACCTGGAGTATATTCTCGAGTCACGGCTGGGATAGACATTCAACACTCGTGTTTGTACAGTGACCTCAGGACACCTCTCGAGTTACAACGGACACTTCAGGAATCTCTTCGAGGCTTGGCAGGCCAAAGCGACGATTCTCGAGGTGAGGCCAGAGACCCAGGGACCCTGTCCGTAGCCACAGGTATATTGGGATTCCTGTCAATGTTCAAGAGTAGTCAGGCATCCTCACCTTTTGAAGCAGTGAACTCTGCGTGCCGCTCGAGGTGTCAAAGGCATGTGAGGCATTCCATCGAAAGGAGTCGGGGAACTAGGCCTTTCTCTAGGGACTCCATAGGGGATTCAGACTTCCCTTCACGTTGTGAAATGAAAGTGGAGCCTGTATTCAAGCCACTGCAATGAAACCCGGCCTCCATTCACGTCAAGGATTCTCGGTGTATATTCCACGTGTATATTCCACCTGAGGCAGCAAACTCAGGGTCCCTCCCTCACAGCTCCTGCTGTGAGAAACCACCTCTTGAGGGGCTTGTGGAAATTTGGCATACGTCTTGAGTCTACGCCAGGCAATAAACTCTCATCTCCAGGCAATATGGTGTCCGCGCAGCACTCCTCGAATTGCTCTGATAAATTTGGTGTTTCTCTAGACTTAGTACGTTGTTCTCGGGGAACCTCTGGAGTTGCCTAAATGAATTCAAGCCACTTGTCATGTTTGCTGGGGAACTGGGGATGGCTCTGGTGTCAAGGCAGGCGAATTGGGCCTCATCTCGAGTTGATTTGGGGTACATGGTACTCCTTCGCGATGCTGGTGTGACCTCAGGGTCCCTCTCTACTTGTGACAGTGTTCTTGCGTATTGTCTTTAGATCCATCAAGCAAGTCTAGGATCCTCACATGTTTCATGGGGATCACTGGATTGCTCTGCATGCAGTGCAGGGGAATCGGGCCTCATCTCGCTTTGAGAGGGAAGTCTCATGGTTTTTCTCGAGTTGCTGTGGGGACCTGTGGTATATTCTTGATTTACGGCGGGGATGGCCCTTCAACACTCGTGTTTGTCCAGCGAAATCTGGACTCCTGTTTATTTATGAGGGACACCTCAGGTATCTCTTTGACGCTTGGCAGGGCCAAAGGGATGCTTCTCGAGGTGAGGTGGGAGACCCAGTGTCCCTTTCCGGCAGCCACAGGGATACTGGCATTCCTGTCAATGTTCAACAGGAGTCAGGCATCCTCACCTTTTGAAGCAGTGAACTCTGTGTGCTGCTGGAGGTGTCAAAGGCATGTGAGGCATAACGTCGAAAGGAGTCGGGTATCTAGGCCTTTCTCTAGGGACTCCACAGTTGATTCAGACATCCCTTCACATTGTGAGATGAAAGAGGAGCCTGTATTCAAGCTACTGCTAGGAAACCCGGCCTTTTTTCGAGTCAGGGATTCTCGGTGTATATTCCAGGTGAGTCAACACATTCAGGGTCCCTCCTTCACAACTTTTGCAGAGAGCAGCCTCCACTTGAGGGTCTTATGGAAAGTTGGCATATGTCTTGAGTCGAAGCCAGGCAATCAGCTCTCATCTCCAGGCAATTTGTGATCCACCTAACATTCCTCGAGTTGCTCTGCTGAATTTGGTATTCCCCTAGACTTGGCACGTTGTTCTCGGGGAACGTCTGGAGTTGCCTCAAGGAAGTAAAGCCACTTGTCGTGTTTGCTGGGGAACTGGGGATGGCTCTGGAGCCAAGACAGGGCAATCGGGCCTCATCTCAAGTTGATTTGTGGTACATGGAGCTGCTTCGCGATGCTTGTGTGACCTCACGGTCCCTCTCTACTTGTGATAGTGTTCTTGCGGATTGTCTGTAGATCCATCAAGCAAGTCTAGGATCCTTACATGTTTCATGGGGATCACGGGATTGCTCTGCATGCAGTGCAGGGGAATCGGGCCTTATCTCACTTTGGGGGGGAAATCTCATGGTTTTACTCGAGTTGATTCGGGGACCTGGAGTATATCCTCGAATCACGGCGGGGATAGACATTCAACACTCGTGTTTGCCCAGTGACCTCAGGACACCTCTCGAGTTACAACGGACACTTCAGGAATCTCTTCGAGGCTTGGCAGGGCCAAAGCGATGATTTACGAGGTGAGGCCAGAGACCCAGAGACCCTGTCCGTAGCCACAGGGATATTGGGATTTCTGTCAATGTTCAAGAGTAGTCAGGCATCCTCACCTTTTGAAGCAGTGAACTCTGCGTGCCGCTCGAGGTGTCAAAGGCATGTGAGGCATTCCATCGAAAGGAGTCGGGGAACTAGGCCTTTCTCTAGGGACTCCATAGGGGATTCAGACTTCCCTTCACGTTGTGAAATGAAAGTGGAGCCTGTATTCAAGCCACTGCAATGAAACCCGGCCTCCATTCACGTCAGGGATTCTCGGTGTATATTCCACCTGAGGCAGCAAACTCAGGGTCCGTCCCTCACAGCTCCTGCTGTGAGAAACCACCTCTTGAGGGGCTTGTGGAAATTTGGCATACGTCTTGAGTCTACGCCAGGCAATAAACTCTCATCTCCAGGCAATATGGTGTCCACGCAGCAGCACTCCTCGAGTTGCTCTGATAAATTTGGTGTTTCTCTAGACTTAGTACGTTGTTCTCGGGGAACCTCTGGAGTTGCCTAAATGAATTCAAGCCACTTGTCATGTTTGCTGGGGAACTGGGGATGGCTCTGGTGTCAAGGCAGGGGAATTGGGCCTCATCTCGAGTTGATTTGGGGTACATGGTACTCCTTCGCGATGCTGGTGTGACCTCAGGGTCCCTCTCTACTTGTGACAGTGTTCTTGCGTATTGTCTTTAGATCCATCAAGCAAGTCTAGGATCCTCACATGTTTCATGGGGATCACGGGATTGCTCTGCATGCAGTTCAGGGGAATCGGGCCTCATCTCGCTTTGAGAGGGAAGTCTCATTGTTTTTCTCGAGTTGCTGTGGGGACCTGTGGTATATTCTTGATTTACGGCGGGGATGGCCCTTCAAGACTCGTGTTTGTCCAGCGAAATCTGGACTCCTGTTTATTTATGAGGGACACCTCAGGTATCTCTTTGACGCTTTGCAGGGCCAAAGCGATGCTTCTCGAGGTGAGGTGGGAGACCCAGTGTCCCTTTCCGGCAGCCACAGGGATACTGGCATTCCTGTCAATGTTCAACAGGAGTCAGGCATCCTCACCTTTTGAAGCAGTGAACTCTGTGTGCTGCTGGAGGTGTCAAAGGCATGTGAGGCATAACGTCGAAAGGATTCGGGTATCTAGGCCTTTCTCTAGGGACTCCACAGGGCATTCACACATCCCTTCACATTGTGAGATGAAAGCGAAGCCTGTATTCAAGCCACTGCAATGAAACCCGGCCTCCATTCACGTCAGGGATTCTCAGTGTATGTTCCACTTGAGACAGCAAACTCACGGTCCCTCTCTCTCAGCTACTGCTGAGAGAAGCCTCCTCTTGAGGGGCTTGTGGAAATTTGACATACGTCTTGAGTCTATGCCTGGCAATCAGCTCTCATCTCCAGGCAATTTGGGGTCCACGTAATATTCCTCGAGTTGCTCTGCTGAATTTGGTATTCCCCTAGACTTGGCACGTTGTTTTCGGGGAACCCCTGGAGTTGCCTCAAGGAAGGCAAGCCACTTGTCGTGTTTGCTGGGGACCTGGGGATTGATCTGGGGTCAAGGCAGGGCAATCGGGCCTCATCTCGAGTTGATTTGGGGTACATGGAGCTCCTTTGCGATGCTTGTGTGACTTCAGGGTCCCTCTCTACTTGTTACAGTGTTCTTGCGGATTCTCTGTAGATCCATCAACCATGTCTAGGATCCTTACATGATTCATGGGGATTACAGGATTGCTTTGCATGCAGTGCAGGGGAATCGGGCCTCATCTCACTTTGGGGGGGAAATCTCATGATTTTTCTCCAGTTGATTCGGGGACCTGAGTATATTCTCGACTCACGGCGGGGATAGCCCTTCAACACTCGTGTTTTTCCAGCGACGTCAGGACACCTGTCGACTTACGACGGAGACCTCAGGAATCTCTTCGAGGCTTGGCAGGGCCAAAGGGAAGCTTCTCGAGGTGAGGCTAGAGACCATGGGTCCCTTTCAGTAGCCACAGGTATATTGGGATTCCTGTCACTATTCAAGAGTAGTCAGGCATCCTCACCTTTTGAAGCAGTGAAATCTGCGTACCGCTCTAGGTTTCAAAGCCATGTGAGGCATAACGTCGACAGGGGTCGGGGACCTAGGCCTTTCTCTAGGGACTCCGCAGGGGATTCAGACATCCCTTCACATTGTGAGATGAAAGAGGAGCCTGTATTCAAGCTACTGCAAGGAAACCCGGCCTTCTTTCGAGTCAGGGATTCTCGGTGTATATTCCATGTGAGGCAGGAAATTCAGGGTCCCTCCTTCACACCTACTGCAGAGAGCAGCCTCCACTTGAGGGTCTTATGGAAAGTTGGCATACGTCTTGAGTCTAAGTCAGGCAATCAGCTCTCATCTCCAGGCAATTTGGGGTCCACGTAACATTCCTCGAGTTGCTCTGCTGAATTTGGTATTCCCCTAGACTTGGTACGTTGTTTTCGGGGAACCCCTGGACTTGCCTCAAGGAAGTCAAGCCACTTGTCGTGTTTGCTGGGGAACTGGGGATGGATCTGGAGTCAAGGCAGGGCAATCGGGCCTCATCTCGAGTTGATTTGGGGTACACGGAGCTCCTTCACGATGCTGAGGTGTCCTCAGGGTCCCTCTCTACCTGTGACAGTGTTCTTGCGGATTGTCTGTAGATCTATCAAGCAAGTCTAGGATCCTTGCATGTTTCATGGGGATCACGGGATTGCTCTGCATGCAGTGCAGGGGAATCGGGCCTCATCTCACTTTGGGGGGGAAATCTCATGGTTTTTCTCGAGTTGATTCGGGACCTGGAGTATATTTTCGAGTCACGGCGGGGATAGCCCTTCAACACTCGTGTTTGTCCACTGACGTCAGGATTCCTGTCGAGTTACGACGGACACCACAGGAATCTCTTCGAGGCTTGGCAGGACCAAAGGGATGCTTCTCGAGGTGAGGCTAGAGACCCAGGGACCGTTTCATTAGCCACAGGGATATTGGGATTCCTGTCAATGTTCAAGAGTAGTTGGGCATCCTCACCTTTTGAAGCAGTGAACTCTGCGTGCCGCTCGAGGTGTCAAAGGCATGTGAGGAATTCCATCGAAAGGATTCGGGGAACTAGGCCTTTCTCTAGGGACTCCATATGGGATTCAGACTTCCCTTCACATTGTGCGATGAAAGCGAAGCCTGTATTCAAGCCACTGCAATGAAACCCGGCCTCCATTCACGTCAGGGATTCTCAGTGTATATTCCACTTAAGACAGCAAACTCAGGGTCCCTCCCTCTCAGCTACTGCTGAGAGAAGCCTCCTCTTAAGGGGCTTGTGGAAATTTGGCATACGTCTTGAGTCTACGCCAGGCAATAAACGCTCATCTCCAGGCAATTTGGGGTCCACGGAGCATTCCTCGTGTTGCTCTGCTGAATTTGGTATTCACCTAGACATGGCACGTTGTTCTCAGGGAACCCCTGGAGTTGCCTCAAGGAAGTCAAGCCACTTGTCATGTTTGCTGGGAAACTGGGGATGGCTCTGGAGTCAAGGCAGGGCAGTCGGGCCTCATCTCGAGTTGATTTGGGGTACACGGAGCACTTTCGTGATGCTTGTGTGACCCCAGGGTCCCTCACTACTTGTGACAGTGTTTTTGAGGATTGTCTGTAGATCCATCAAGCAAGTCTAGGATCCTTACATGTTTCATGGGGATCACGAGATAGCTCTGGATGCAGTGCAGGGGAATTGGGCCCCATCTCGCTTTGAGACGGAAATCTCATGGTTTCTCTCGAGTTACTGCGGGGACCTGTGTTATATTATCGATTTACGGCGGGGATGGCACTTCAACACTCGTGTTTGTCCAGCGATACCTGGACTCCTGTTTATTTATGAGGGACACCTCAGGAATCTCTTTGAGGCGTGGCAGGGCCAAAGGGATGCTTCTCGAGGTGAGGTGGGAGACCCAGTGTCGCTTTCCGGCAACCACAGGGATACTGGCATTCCTGTCAATGTTCAACAGGTGTCAGACATCCTCACCTTTTGAAGCAGTGAACTCTGTGTGCTGCTGGAGGTGTCAAAGGCATGTGAGGCATTCCATCGAAAGGAGTCGGGGACTAGGCCTTTCTCTTGGGACTCCATAGGGGATTCAGACTTCCCTTCATGTTGTGAGATGAAAGCAGAGCCTGTATTCAAGCCACTGCAATGAAACCCGCCCTCCATTCACGTCAGGGATTCTCGGTGTATATTCCACTTGAGGCAGCAAACTCAGGGTCCCTCCCTCACAGCTACTGCTGAGAGAAGCCTCGTCTTGAGGTGCTTCTGGAAATTTGGCATACGTCTTGAGTCTACGCCAGGCAATAAACTCTGATCTCCAGGCAATTTGGGGTCCACGGAGCATTCCTCGAGTTGCTCTGCTAAATTTGGTGTTTCTCTAGTCTTTGTACGTTGTTCTCGGGGAACCTCTGGAGTTGCCTAAATGAAGTCAAGCCACTTGTTGTGTTTGCTGGGGAACTTGGGATGGCTCTGGTGTCAAGGCAGGGGAATTGGGCCTCATCTCGAGTTGATTTGGTGTACATTGTACTCCTTCGTGATGCTGGTGTGACCTCAGGGTCCCTCTCTACTTGTGACAGTGTTCTTGCGTATTGTCTTTAGATCCATCAAGCAAGTCTAGGATCCTTACAAGTTTCATGGGGATCACGGGATTGCTCTGCATGCAGTGCAGGGGAATCGGGCCCCATCTCTCTTTGAGGGGGAAGTCTCATGGTTTTTCTCGAGTTGCTGCGGGGACCTGTGGTATATTCTCGATTTACGGCAGGGATGGCACTTCAACACTCGTGTTTGTCCAGCGACATCTGGACTCCTGTTTATTTATGAGGGACACTTCATGAATCTCTTCGAGGCTTGTCAGGGCCAAAGGGATGCTTCTCGAGGTGAGGTGGGAGACGCAGTGTCCCTTTCCAGCAGCCACAGGGATACTGGCATTCCTGTCAATGTTCAACAGGAGACAGGCATTCTCACCTTTTGAAGCAGTGAACTCTGTGTGCTGCTGGAGGTGTCAAAGGCATGTGAGGCATAACGTTGAAAGGAGTCGGGAACCTATGCCTTTCTCTAGGGACTCCACAGGGGATTCAGCCATCCCTTCACATTGTGAGATGAAAGAGGAGCCTGTATTCAAGCTACTGCAAGGAAACCCGGCCTTCTTTTGAGTCAGGGATTCTCGGTGTATATTCCAGGTGAGGCAGCAAATTCAGGGTCCCTCCTTCACACCTACTGCAGAGAGCAGCCTCCCCTTGAGGGTCTTATGGAAAGTTGGCATAATTCTTGAGTCTAAGCCAGGCAGTCAGCTCTCATCTCCAGGCAATTTGGGGTCCACGGAGCATTCCTCGAGTTGCTCTGCTGAACTTGGTATTCCCTAGACTTGGCACGTTGTTCTCGGTGAAACTCTGGAGTTACCAAAAGGAAGTCAAGCAACTAGTCCTGTTTGTTGGGGAACGCGGTTGGCTCTGGCGTCAAGCAGGGAAATCGGGCCTCATCTCGAGTTGATTTGGGGTGCATGGAGCTCCTTCGCGATGCTGGTGTTATCTCAGTGTCCCTCTGTACTTGTGACAGTGTTCTTGCTGATTGTCTCGAGATCAATCAAGCAAGATGAGGCTCCTTACATGTTTCTTGGTGATCACGGGATTGCTCTGCTTGCAGTGCAGGGGACTAGGGCCTCATCTCGCTTTGAGGTGGAAGTCTCATGGTTTATCTCCAGTTGCGGCAGGGACCTGTGGTATATTCTCGAGTTACGGCGGGGATGACCCTTCAACACTTGTGTTTGTCCAGCGATATCAGGACTCCTGTCGTGTTACGCCGGACACTTCAGGAATCTCTTCGAGGCTTGGCAGGGACAAAGGGAAGCTTCTCGAGGTGAGGCGGGAGACCCAGGGTCTCATTCCAGTAGCCACAGGGATACTGGGATTCCTGTCAATGTTCAAGAGGAGTTAGGCGTCGTCAAATTTTGAAGCAGTGAACACTGTGTGCCGCTCGAGGTGTCAAAGGCATGTGAGGCATTCCGTCGAAAGGAGTCGGGGATCTAGGCCTTTCGCTAGGGACTGCACAGGGGATTCAGACATCCCTTCACCTTGTGAAATGAAAGATGAGCCTGTATTCAAGCCTCTGCAAGGACACCCGGCCTGCTTTCGAGTCAGGGCTTCTCGGTGTATATTCCACTTGAGGCACCATCTCAGGGTCCCTCCCTCACACCTACTACAGTGTGAAGCCTCCTCTTGAGGGGCTTGTGGAAAGTTGGCATAGGCCTTGAGTCTAAGACCGGGAGTCAGCTCTCATTTCCATGCAGTTTGGTGTCCACAGAGCATTCCTCGAGTTGCTCTGCTGAATTGGTGTTCATCTAGGCTTGGCACATTGTCCTCGGGGAACGTCTGGAGTTGCTTAAAGGAAGTCAAGCCACTGGTCGTGTTTGCTGGGGAACTAGGGATGGCTCTGGAGTCAAGTCAGGGGAATCGGGCCTCATCTCGAGTTGATTTGGGATACATGGAGCTCCTTCGCGATGCTGGTGTGACCTCAGGGTCCCTCTATACTTGTGACAGTGTTCTTGCGAATTATCTCTAGATCCATCAAGTAAGTCGAGGCTCCTTACATGTATCATGGTGATCATGGGAATACTCTGCATGCAGTGCAGGGGAATAGGGCCTCATCTCGCTTTGAGCGGGAAGTCTCATGGTTTTTCTCGCGTTGCGGCGGGGACCTGTGGTATATTCTCGAGTTACGGTGGGGATGGCCCTTCAACATTCTTGTTTGGACAGCGATGTCTGGACTCCAATTTAATTATGAGAGACAGTTCATGAATCACTTCGAGGCTTGGCAGGGCCAAATGGACGCTTCTCGAAGTGTGGTGGGAGACCCAGTGTCCCTTTCCAGTAGCGACAGGGATATTGGGATTCCTGTCAATGTTCAAGAAGAGTCAGGCATCATCACCTTTTGAACTAGAGAACTCTGCGTTCCTCTCGAGGTGTCAAAGACATGTAAGGCATTCCATCGAAAGGTGTCGGGGACCTAGGGCTTTCTCTAGGGACTACACAGGGGACTCAGACATCCCTTCACCTTGTGAGGTGAATGATGAGCCTGTATTGAAGCCACTGCAAGGAAACCCGGCCTCCTTACGAGTCAGGGCTTCTCGGTGTATATTCCACTTGAGTTAGCAAACTCATGGTCCCTCCCTCACACCTACTGCTGAGAGCAGCCTTCTCTAGCGGGGCTTGTGGAAAGTTGGCATACGTGTTGAGTCTAAGCCAGGCAATCAGCTCTAATCTCCAGGCACTTTGGGGTCAACGGAGCATTCCTCGTGTTTCTCTGCTGAATTTGGTATTCCTCTAGGCTTTGCACGTTGTTCTAGGAAAACTCTGGAGTTGCCTAAAGGAAGTCAAGGCACTGGTCGTGTTTGATGGGGAACCGGGGATGGCTCTGAAGTCTAGGCGGAATCGGGCCTCATCTCGAGTTGATTTGGTGTACATGGAGTTACTTCGCGATGCTGGTGTGACCTCAGGGTCCCTCTCTACTTGTGACAGTGTTCGTGAGGATTGTTTCAAGATTTATCAAGCAAGTCGAGGCTCCTTAAAAGTTACTTGGGGATCACGGGATTGCTCTGCATGTAGTGCACGTTAATCGGGCCTCATCTAGCTTTGAGGGGGACGTCTCATTGTTTTTCTCGAGTTGCGGCGGGGACCTGTGGTATATTCTCGAGTTATGGTGGGGCTGGCCCTTCAACACTCATGTTTGTCCAGCGACATCTGGACTCTGGTTTAGTTATGAGGGACATCTCAGAAATCTCTTTGAGGCTTGCAGGGTGAAACGGACGCTTCTCGAGGTGAGGCGGGAAAACCAGGATCCCTTTCCAGTAGCCACAGGGATACTGGGATTCCTGTCAATGTTCAAGAGGAGTCAGGCACCGTCACCTTTTGAAGCAGTGAGCTCTGCGTGGCTCTCGAGGTGTCAGAGGCATGTGAGGCATTCCGTCGAAAGGAGTCGGGGACCTACGGTTTTCTATAGGGATTGCACAGGGGATTCAGACATCCCTTCACCTTGTGATATGAAAGATGAGCCTGTATTCAAGCCTCTGCAAGGAAACCCGACCTACTTTCGAGTCAGGGTTTCTCGGTGTATATTCCACTTGAGGCAGCAAACTCAGAGTCCCTCCCTCACACCTCCTGCTGAGAGCAGCCTCCCCTTGAGGGTCTTATGTTAAGTTGGCATACATCTTGAGTCTAAGCCAGGCAATCAGCGTTCATCTCTAGGCAATTTGGTGTCCACGGAGCATTCCTCAAGTTGCTCTGCTGAACTTGGTATTCCTCTAGGCTTGGCACGTTTTTCTCTGGGAAACTCTAGAGTGGCCTAAAGGAAGTCAAACCACTGGTCGTGTTTGATGGGGAATGGGGGATGTCTCTGGAGTCAAGGCAGGGGTATCGGGCCTCATCTCGTGTTGATTTGGGGTACATGGAGCTCCTTCGCAATGCTGGTGTGACCTCAGGGTCCCTCTGTACTTGTGACAGTGTTCTTGCGGACTGTCTCGAGATCCATCAAGCAAGTCGAGGTTCCTTACAAGATTCATGGTGATCACGGGACTGCTCTGCATGCAGTGCAGGGGAATCGGGCCTCATCTCGCTTTGGGGGGGAAGTCTCATGGTTTTTCTCTACTTGCAGCGGGAACCTGGAGTATATTCTTGAGTTACGGTGGGGATGGCCCTTCAAGACTCATGTTTGTCCAGCGACGTCAGGACACCTGTCGAGTTACGACGGATACCTCAGGAATCTCTTCGATCCTTTGCAGGGCCAAAGGGATGCTTCTCGAGGTGAGGCAAGAGACCCAGGGTCCCTTTGCAGTAGCCACGGGGATATTGGGATTCCTGTCAATGTTCAGGAGGAGTCAGGCATCCTCACCTTTTGAAGCAGTGAACTCTGCGTGCCGCTCGAGGTGTCAAAGGAATGTGAGGCACTCCGTCAAAAGGAGTCGGGTCCTAGGCCTTTCTCTAGGGACTCCACAGGGGATTCAGACATCCCTTCACGTTGTGAGATGAAAGTGGAGCCTGTATTCAAGCCATTGCAATGAAACCCGGCCTCCATTCACGTCAAGGATTCTCGGTGTATATTACACTTGAGGCGGCAAACTCAGGGTCCCTCCCTCACAGCTACTGCTAAGAGAAGCCTCTTCTTAAGGGGCTTGTGGAAAGTTGGTATACGTCTTGAGTCTATGCCAGGCAAAAAATTCTCATCTCCAGGCAATTTGGGGCCCACGGAGCATTCCTCGAGTTGCTCTGCTAAACTTGGTATTCCTTTAGACTTTGAACATTGTTCTCGGGGAACCTCTGGAGTTGCCTAAAGGAAGTTAAGCCACTTGTCGTGTTTGCTGGGGAACTGGGGATGGCTCTGGGGTCAAGGCAGGGGAATCGGGCCTCATCTCGTGTTGATTAGGCGTACATGGAGCTCCTTCGCGATGCTGGTGTGACCTCAGGGTCCCTCGCTACTTGTGACAGTGTTCTTGCAGATTATCTGTAGATCCATCAAGCAAGTCTAGGATCGTTACATATTTCATGGGGATCAAGGGATTGCTCTGCATGCAGTGCAGGGGAATCGGGCCTCATTTCGCTTTGAGGGGGAAGTCTCATGGTTTTTCTCGAGTTTCCGTGGGGTCCTGTGGTATATTCTCGAGTTACGGCGGGGATGGCCCTTCAACACTCATGTTTGTCCAGCGACATCTGGACTCCTGTTTAGTGATGAGGGACACCCCAGGAATCTCTTCGAGGCTTGGCAGGGCCAAAGGGACGCTTCTCGAGGTGAGGTGGGAGACCCAGTATCCTTTTCAAGTAGCCACAGGGATACTGGGATTCCTGTCAATGTTCAAGAGGAGTCAGGCATCCTCACCTTTTGAAGCAGTAAATCTGTGTGCTGTTTCAGGTGTCAAAGGCATGTGAGGCATAACGTCGAAAGGAGTCGGGGACCTATGCCTTTCTCTAGGGACTCGACAGGGAATTCAGACATCCCTTCACCTTGTGAAATGAAAGAGGAGCCTGTATTCAAGCCTCTGAAAGGAAACCCGGCCTCCTTTCGAGTCATGGCTTCTCGGAGTGTATTCCACGTGAGGCAGCAAATTCAGGATCCTTTCCTCACACCTACTGCTGTGAGCAGCCTCCCCCTAGGGTCTTATGGAGAGTTGGCATACACCTTGAGTCTAAGCCAGGGAATCAGCTCTCATCTCCAGGCAATTTGTTGTCCACGGAGCATTCATCGAGTTGCTCTGCTGAATTGGTGTTCATCTAGGCTTGGCACTTTGTCCTCGGGGAACGTCTGGAGTTGCTTAAAGAAGTCAAGCCACTGTTCGTGTTTGCTGGGGAACTGGGGATGGCTGTGGAGTCAAGTCAGGGGATTCGGGCCTCATCTCGAGTTGATCTTGGGAACATGGAGCTCCTTTGCGATGCTGGTGTGACCTCATGGTCCCTCTCTACTGGTGACAGTGTTTTTGTGGATTGTCTCGACATGCATCAAGCAAGTCGAGGCTCCTTACATGTTTCATGGGGATCATGGGAATACTCTTCATGCAGTGCAGGGGAATCGGGCCTCATCTCGCTTTGAGTGGGAAGTCTCATGGTTTTTCTCGCGTTGCGGCGGGGACCTGTGGTATATTCTCGAGTTACGGCGGGGATGGCCATTCAACACTCGTGTTTGGACAGCAACGTCTGGACTCCTGTTTAGTTATGAGGAACACTTCAGGAATCACTTCGAGGCTTGGCAGGTCCAAATGGACGCTTCTCGAGGTGTGTTGGGAGACCGAGTGTCCCTTTCCAGTAGCGACAGGGATATTGGGATTCCTGTCATTGTTCAAGAGGAGTCAGGCATCGTCACCTTTTGAACTAGAGAACTCTGCGTTCCTCTCGAGGTATCAAAGGCATGTAAGGCATTCCATCGAAAGGTGTCGGGGACCTAGGGCTTTCTCTAGGGACTACACAGGGGATTCAGACATCCCTTCACCTTGTGAGGTGAATGATGAGCCTGTATTGAAGCCACTGCAAGGAAACCCGGCCTCCTTACGAGTCAGGGCTTCTCGGTGTATATTCCACTTGAGTTAGCAAACTCATGATCCCTCCCTCACACCTACTGCTGAGAGTAGCTTTCTCTTGCGGGGCTTGTGGAAAGTTGGCATACGTCTTGTGTTTAAGACATTAAATCAGCTCTAATCTCCAGGCACTTTGGTGTCCACGGAGCATTCCTCGTGTTTCTCTGCTGAATTTGGTTTTCCTCTAGACTTTGCACGTTGTTCTAGGAAAACTCTGGAGTTGCCTAAAGGAAGTCAAGCCACTGGTCGTGTTTGATGGGGAACGGGGGATGGCTCTGGAGGAAAGTCAGCGGAATCGGGCCTCATCTCGAGTTGATTTGCGGTACATGGGGTTCCTTCGCCTTGGAGGTTTGATCTCAGGGTCCCACTGTACTTGTGACAGTGTTCTTGCGGATTTTCTCGAGATCCATCAAGCAAGTCGAGGCTGCTTACACGTTTCTTGGGGATCACAGGATTGCTCTGCATGCAGTGGAGGGGAATCGGGCCTCATCTCGCTTTGAGGGCAAAGTCGCATTGTTTTTCTCGAGTTGCGGCGGGGACCTGTGGTATATTCTCGAGTTACGGTGGGGATGGCCCTTCAACACTCGTGTTTGTCCAGCGACATCTGGACTCCTGTTTAGTTATGAGGGACACCACAGAAATCTCTTCGAGGCTTGGCAGGGACAAAGGAACGCTTCTCGAGGTGAGGTGGGAGACCCAGGGTCCCTTTCCAGTAGCGACAGGGATATTGGGATTCCTGTCAATGTTCAAGAGGAGTCAGGCATCGTCACGTTTTGACGCAGTGAACTCTGCCTGCCCCTCGAGGTGTCAAAGGCATGTGAGGCATTCCGTCGAAAGGATTCAGGGAACTAGGCCTTTCTCTAGGGACTCCACAGGGGATTCAGACAACCCTTGACCTTGTGAGATGAAAGAGGAGCCTGTATTCAGCCACTGCAAGGAAACAGGGCCTCGTTTCACGTCAGGGCTTCTCCCTGTATATTCCACTTGAGGAAGCAAACTCAGGGTCCCTCCCTCACACGTACTGCTGAGAGCAGCCTCCCCTTGAGGGACTTATGGAATGTTGGCATATGTCTTGAGTCTAAGCCAGGCAATCAGCTCTCATCTCCAATCTATTTGTCTTCCAAGGGGCATTCCTCGCGTTGCTCTGCTGAACTTGGTTTTCCTCTAGGCTTGGCACGTTGTTCTCTGGGAAACTCTGGAGTTGCCTAAAGGAAGTCAAGCCACTGCTCGTGTTTGATGGGGAAAGGGGGAAGGCTCTGGAGTCAAGGTAGGGGAATTGGGCCTCATCTCGAGTTGATTTTGGGTACATGGGGATCCTTCGCGATGCTGGTGTGACCTTAGGATCCCTCTATACATGTGACAGTGTTCTTGGGGATTATCTCGAGATCCATCAAGCAAGTCGAGGCTTCTTACATGTTTCATGGGGATCACGAGATTGCTCTGCATGCATTGAAGGGGAATCTAGCATCATTTCGCTTTAAGGGGGAAGTCTCATGTTTTTTCTCGAGTTGCAGCTGGGACCTGGGTATATTCTCGAGCTAAGGCGGGATGGCCCTTCAAAACTCGTGTTTGTCCAGCGACGTCAGGACTCCTGTCTAGTTATGAGGGACACCTCAGGAATCTCGTCTAGGCTTGGCAGGGCCAAATGGACGCTTCTCGAGGTGAGGCGGGAGACCCAGTGTCCCTTTCCAGTAACCACAGGGATATTGGGATTCCTGTCAATGTTCAAGTGGAGTCAGGCATCCTCACCTTTTGAAGCAGTGAACACTGCGTGCCGCTCGAGGTGTCAAAGGGATGTGAGGCATTCCGTCGAAAGGATTCGAGGAACTAGGCCTTTCTCTAGGGACTCCACAGGGTATTCAGAAATCCCTTCACCTTGTGAGATGAAATAGGAGCCTGTATTCAAGCCACTGCAAGGAAACCAGGCCTCCTTTCATGTCAGGGCTTCTCAGTGTATATTCCAGTTGAGGCAGAATACTCAGGGTCCCTACCTCACAACTACTGCTGAGAGAAGTCTCCTCTTGAGGTGCTTGTGGAAAGTTGGCATACGTCTTGAGTCTAAGCCAGGCAATCAGCTCTCATCTCCAGGCAATTTGGGGTCGAAGGAGCATTCCTCGAGTTGTTCTGCTGAGCTTGGTGTTCCTCTAGGCTTGGCATGTTTTTCTCGGGGAACCTCTGGAGTTGCTCAAAGGAAGTCAAGCCACTGGTCGTGTTTGCTGGGGAACTGGGGATGGCTCTGGAGTCAAGGTAGGGGAATCGGGCCTCATCTCGATTTGATTTGGGGTACATGGAGTTCCTTCGGGATGCTGGTGTGACCTCAGTGTCCCTATATACTTGTGACAGTGTTCTTCGGGATTGTCTCTAGATCCATCAAGCAAGTCGAGGCTTCTTACATGTTTCATGGGGATCACGGGATTGCTCTGCATGCAGTGCAGGGGAATCGGGCCTCATCTCGCTTTGAGGGGGAAGTTTTATGGTTTTTCTCGAGTTGCTGCAGGGACCTATGGTATATTCTCGAGTTACGGTGGGGATGGCCCTTCAACACTCGTGTTTTTCCAGCGACATCTGGACTCCTGTTTAGTTACGAGGGTCACCTCAGTAATCTCTTTGAGGCTTGGCAGGGACAAAGGGACGCTTATCGAGGTGAGGTGGGAGACCCAGGGTCCCTTTCCAGTAGTGACAGGGATATTTGGATTCCTGTCAATGTTCAAGAGGAGTCAGGCATCGTCACCTTTTGAAGCAGAGAACTTTTCGTGCCGCTCCAGGTGCCAAAGGCATGTGAGGCATTCCATCGAAAGAACTCGGGGACCTAGGGCTTTCTCTACAGACTTCACAGGGTATTCAGACATCCGTTGACCTTGTGAGATGAAAGAGCAGACTGTATTCAAGCCACTGCAAGGAAACCCGGCCTCCTTTCGAGTTAGAGCTTCTCGGTGTATATTCCGCTTGAGGCAACGAACTCAGGGTCCCTACCTCACACCTACTGCTGAGAGAAGCCTCCTCTTGAGGGGCTTGTGGAAGTTGGCATACGTCTTGAGTCTAAGTCAGGCAATCAGCTCTCATCTCTAGGCAATTTGGGTCCACGGAACATTCCTCGAGTTGCTCTGCTGAACAAGGCATTCCTCTAGGCTTGGCACGTTTTTCTCGGGGAAAATCTCTGGAGTTGCCTAAAGGAAGTCAAACCACGGGTCGTGTTTGCTGTGAATCTGGGGTTGGCTCTGGAGTAAAGACAGAGGAATCAGGCCTCATCTCGAGTTGATTTGGTGTACATGGATCTCCATCACGATGCTGGTGTGACCTCAGGGTCCCTCTACTACTTGTGACAGTGTTCTTGGGGATTTTCTCGAGATCCATCAAGAAAGTCGAGGCTCCTTACAAGTTTCATGGGGATCACGGGAGTGCTCGCATGGAGTGCAGGGGAATCAGGCCACATCTCGCTTTGAGGGGAAAGTCTCATGGCTTTTCTCGAGTTGCGGCGGAGACTTGGGTTATAATCTCGAGTTACAGGCGGGGATGGCACTTCAACACTCGTGTTTGTCCAGTGAAGTCAGGACTCCTGTTGAGTTACGAGGGACACATCAGGAATCTCTGCGAAAGGGACGCTTCTCGAAGGTGAGGTGTGAGACCCAGGCTCCCTTTCCAGTAGCCACAGGAATATTGGCATTCCTGTAAATGTTCAAGAGGAGTCAGGTATCGTCACCTTTTGAAGTAGTGAACTCTGCGTGCCTCTCGAGGTGTCAAAGGAATGTGAGGCATTCCGTCGAAAGTAGTCGGTGACATAGGGCTTTCCTCTAGGGACTCCACAGGGGATTCAGTCATCCCTCAACCTTGTGAGATGAAAGAGGAGCCTGTATTCAAGCCACTGCAAGGAAACCCGGCCTCCTTTCGAGTCAGGGCTTCTCGGTGTATATTCTACTTGAGGCAGCAAACTCAGGGTCCCTCCCTCACACCTACTACTGAGAGAAGCCTCCTCTTGAGGGGCTTGTGGAAAGTTGGCATACGTCTTGAGTCTAAGTCAGGCAATCAGCTCTCATCTCTCGGCATTTTTTGCGTTCACGGAGCATTTCTCCAGATGCTCTGCTGAACTTGGTATTCCTCTAGGCTTGGCACGTTGTTCTCGGGGAACCTCTGAAGTTGCCTAAAGGAAGTCAAGCCACTGATCGTGTTTGCTGGGGATCGGGGGATGGCTCTGGAGTCAAGGCAGCGGAATCGGGCCTCGTCTCCTGTAGATTTGGGGTACATGGAGCTCCTTCACGATGCTGGTGTGACCTCAGGGTCCCTCTCTAGTTGTGACAGTGTTTTTGCGGATTGTCTCGAGATCCATCAAGCAAGTCGAGGCTCCTTACACGTTTCATGGGGATCACGGGATTGCTCTGCATGCAGTGCAGGGGAATTGGGGCTCATCTCGCTTTGAGGGGGAAGTCTCATAGTTTTTCTCGAGTTGCGGCAGGGACCTGGGGTATATTCTCGAGTTACGGCGTGGATGGCCCTTCAAAAATCGTGTTTGTCAGCGACGTCAGGACTCCTGTCGAGTTACGAGGGACACCTTAGGAATCTCTTCTAGGCTTTGCAGGGCCAAAGGGACGCTTCTCGAAGTGAGGCGGGAGACCCAGGTCCCTTTCCAGTAGCCACAGGGATATTGGGATTCCTGTCAATGTTCAAGCGGAGTCAGGCATCGTCACCTTTTGAAGCAGTGAACTTTGCGTGCCGCTCGAGGTTTCAAAGGCATGTGAGGCATTCCGTCGAAAGGAGTGGGGGACCTAGGCCTTTCTCTAGGGACTCCACAGGGGATTCAGACATCCCTTCACCTTGTGAGATAAAACAGTGGATGTATTCAAGCCACTGAAAGGAAACCCGGCTTCCTTTCGAGTCAGGGCTTCTCGGTGTATATTCCACATGAGGCAGCAAAATCAGGGTCCCTCCCTCACACATTCTGCTGAGAGAAGCCTCCTCTGGAGGGGCTTGTGGAAAATTTGCATACGTCTTGTGTCTAAGCCAGGCAATCAACTCTCATCTCCAGGCAATTTGGTGTCCATGGAGCATTCCACGAGTTGCTCTGCTGAACTTGATGTTCCTCTAGGCTTGGCACGTTGTTCTCGGGGAATCTCTGGAGTTGCCTAAAGGAAGTCAAGCCACCGGTCGTGTTTGATCGGAATCGAGGGATGGCTCTGGATTCAAGGCAGGCGAATTGGGCCTCATCTCGTGTTGATTTCGGGTACATGGATCTCCTGCGCTATGCTGGTGTGACCTCAGGGTCCCTCACTACCTGTGCCACTGTCCTTGCGGATTGTCTCGAGATCAATCAAGAAAGTCGAGGCTCCTTACATGTTTCATGGGGATCACGGGATTGCTCTGCATTCAGTGCAGGGAATTGTGCCTTATTTCGCTTTGATGGGGAATTCTCATGTTTTTCCAGTTGCGGTGGGGACCTGGGTTATATTCTCGAGTTAAGGCGGCGATGGCCCTTCAGCACTAGTGTTTGCCCAGCGAAGTCAGGACTCCTGTCGAGTTACGAGGGACACCTTAGGAATCTCCCGAGGCTTGGCAGGGCAAAGGGACGCTTCTCGATGTGAGGCTGGAGACCAAGGGTCCCTTTCCAGTAGCCACAGTGATATTGGGATTCCTGTCAGTGTTCAAGAGGAGTCAGGCACCGTCAGATTTGAAGCAGTGAACTCTGCGTGCCGCTCGAGGTGTCAAAGGCATGTGAGGCATTCCCTCGAAAGGAGTCGGGGACCTAGGGCTTTCTCTACGGACTCCACAGGGGATTCAGTCATCCCTTAACCTTGTGAGATGAAAGAGGAGCCTGTATTCAAGCCACTGCAAGGAAACCCGGCCTCCTTTCGAGTCAGTGCTTCTCGGTGTATATTCCACTTGAGGCAGCAAACTCAGGGTCCCTCCCCTCACACCTACTGTTGAGAGAAGCCTCCTGTTGAGGGGTTTGTGGAAAGTTGGCATACGTCTTGAGTCTACGCCATGCAATCAGCTCTCATCTCCAGGCAATTTGGGGTCCACTGAGCATTCCTCAGTTGCTCTGCTGAACTTGGTATTCCTCTAGGCTTGACACGCTGTACTCAGGGAACCTCTGGAGTTGCCTAAAGGAAGTCAAGCCACTGGTCGTTTTTGCTGGGTAACGGGGGATGGCACTGGAGTCAGGGCAGGGGAATCGGGTCTTATCTCGAGTTGATTTGGGGTACATGGAGATCCTTCACGACCCTGGCATGATCTCAGTGCCCCTCTATACTTGTGACAGTATTTTTGCGGATTGTTTCGAGATTCATCAAGCATGTCGAGGCTCCTTACATGTTTCATGGGGATCACGGGATTTCTCTGAATGCAGTGCAGGGGAATCGGGCCTCATCTCGCTTTGAGGGGGAAGTCTCATGGTTTTTCTCGAGTTGCATTGGGTACCTGGGCTATATTCTCGAGTTACAACGAGGATGGCCCTTCAGCGCTCGTGCTTGTACAGCGACGTCAGGACTGCTGTCGAGTTACGAGGGACACATCAGGAATCTCTCCGAGGCTTGACAGGGCCAAAGGGACGCTTCTCGAGGTGAGGCGGGAGACCCATGGTCCCTTACCAGTAGCCACAGGGATATTGGAATTCCTGCCAATGTTCAAGAGGAGTCAGGCATCGTCATCTTTTGAAGCTGTGAACTCTGCGTGCTGCTCGAGGTGTCAAAGGCATGTGAGGCATTCCATTGAAAGGACTCGGGGACCTAGGGCTTTCTCTACGGACTCCACAGGGTATTCAGTCATCCGTTGACCTTGTGAAATGAAAGAGCAGACTGTATTCAAGCCACTGCAAGGAAACCCGGCCTCCTTTCGAGTCAGGGCTTCTCGGTGTATATTCCACTTGAGGCAGCAAACTCAGGGTCCCTCCCTCACACCTGCTGCTGAGAGAAGCCTCCTCTTGAGGGGCTTGTTGGAAGTTGGCATACGTCTTGAGTCGAAGTCAGGCAATCAGCTCTCATCTCTAGGCAATTTGGCGTCAACGGAACATTCCTCGAGATGCTCTGCTGAACAAGGTATTCCTCTAGGCTTGGCAGGTTGTTCATGGGGAACCTCTGGATTTGCCTAATGAAGTCAAGCCACTGGTCGTGTTTGCTGGGGATTGGCGGATGGCTCTGGTGTCAAGGCAGCAGAATCCGGCCTCATCTCGTGTTGATTTGGGGAACATGGAGCTCCTTCACGATGCTGGTGTGAACTCAGGGTCCCTCTCTAGTTGTTACAGTGTTCGAGATCCATTGAGTTTCCATGCATGTTTCATGGGGTTCACGGGATGTCTCGAGATCATCTCGATCAAGCAAGTCGAGTACTCCGAGGCTCCTTACAAGTTTCTATGGGGATCGGATCATGGGGATCACGGGATTGCTCTGCATGCAGTGCAGGGGAATCGGGGATCATTCTCGCTTTGAGGGGGAAGTCTCATGGTTTTTCTCGAGTTGCGGTGGGGACCTGGGGTATATTCTCGAGTTACGGCGGGGATGGCCCTTTAACACTCGTGTTTGTCCAGCGACGTCAGGACTCCTTTCGTCGAGTTACGAGGGACACCTCAGGAATCTTTTCCTAGGCTTGGCAGGGCCGAAGGGACGCTTCTCGAGGTGAGGCTGGAGACCCAGGGTCCCTTTCCAGTAGCCACAGTGATATTGGGATTCCTGTCAATGTTCAAGAGCAGTCAGGCATCGTCAGATTTTGAAGCAGTGAACTCTGCGTGCCGCTCGAGTGTCAATGGCATGTGAGGCATTCCGTCGAAAGGAGTCGGGGTCCTAGGGCTTTCTGTAGGGACTCCACAGGGGATTCAGACATCCCGTTCACATTGTGAGATGAAGGACGAGCTGTATTCAAGCCACTGCAAAGAAACCCGGCTCCTTTCGAGTCAGGGCTTCTCGGTGTATATATTCCACTTGAGGCAGCAAACTCATGGTCCCTCCCTCACACCTACTGCTGAGAGAGAAGCCTCCTCTGAGGGGCTTGTGGAAAGTTGGCATACGGCTTGAGTCTAAGCCAGGCAATCAGCTCTCATCTCCAGGCAATTTGGGGTCCACTGAGCATTCCTCGAGTTGCTCTGCTGAACTGGTATTCCTCTAGGTTTGACACGTTGTACTCAGGGAACCTCTGGAGTTGCCTAAAGGAAGTCAAGCCAGTGGTCGTGTTTTTGCTGGGTAACGGGGATGGCTCTGGAGTCAGGGCAGGGGAATCGGGCCTCATCTCGAGTTGATTTTGGGTACATGGAGCTCCTTCGGATGATGGTGTGACATCAGGGTCCCTCTCTACTTGTGACAGTGATTTTTGCGGACACTCTCGAGATCCATCAAGCAAGTCGAGGCTCCTTACATGTTTCATGGGGATCAAGGGATTGCTCTGCATGCAGTGCAGGGGAATCGGGCCTCATCTCGCTTTGATGGGGAAGTCTCATGGTTTTTCTCGATTTGCGGTGGGGACCTGGGGTATATTCTCGAGTTACAGCGGGGATGGCCCTTTTAACACTCGTGCTTGTCCAGCGACGTCAGGACTCCTGTCGAGTTATGAGGGACACCTCAGGAATCTTTTCGAGGCTTGGCAGGGCCAAATGGACGCTTCTTGAGGTGAGGCTGGAGACCCAGGGTCCCTTTCCAGTAGCCAAAGGGATATTGGGATTCCTGTCAATGTTCAAGAGCAGTCAGGCATCGTCACATTTTGAAACAGTGAACTCTGTGTTCTGCTCGAGGTGTCAAAGGCATGTGAGGCATTCCGCCGAAAGGAGTCGGGGACCTAGGCCTTTCTCTAGGGACTCCACAGGGGATTCAGACATCCCGTCACCTTGTGAGATATGAAAGAGAGACTCTATTCAAGCGACTGAAAGAAACCCTGCTTCCTTTCGAGTCAGGGCTTCTCGGTGTATATTTCATTGAGGCAGCAAACTCAGGGTCCCTCCCTCGCACATACTGCAGAGAGAAGCCTCCTCTGGAGGGGCTTGTGGAAAATTTGCATACGTCTTGAATCTAAGCCAGGCAATCAGCTCTCATCTCCAGGCAATTTGGTGTCCATGGAAGCATTCCTCGAGTTGCTCTGCTGAACTTGGTATTCCTCTAGGCTTGGCACGTTGTTCTCGGGGAAAATCTGGAGTTGCCTAAAGGAAGTCAAGCCACTGGTCGTGTTTGATGGGAACCGGGGGATGGCTCTGGAGTCAAGGCAGGGAATTGGGCCTCATCTCGTGTTGATTTCGGGTACATGGATCTCCTTTACGCTATGCTGTTGTGAACTCAGGGTCCCTCTCTACTTGTGACAGTGTCCTTGCAGATTGTCTCGAGATCCATCAAGCAAGTCGAGGCTCCTTACATGTTTCATGGGGATCACGGATTGCTCTGCATTCAGTGCAGGGGAATTGGGGATCCTCATCTAGCTTTGAGTGGGAAGTCTCATGTTTTTATCGATCGAGTTGCGGTGTGGACCGGGGTATATTCTCGAGTTAAGGCGGCGATGGCCCTTCAGCACTAGTGTTTGTCCAGCGAAGTCAGGACTCCTGTCGAGTTACGAGGGACACCTTAGGAATCTCCCCTAGGCTTGGCAGGTCCAAAGGGACGCTTCTCGATGTGAGGCTGGAGACCCAGGGTCCCTTTCCAGTAGCCACAGTGATATTGATATTCCTTCAATGTTCAAGAGGAGTCAGGCACCGTCAGATTTGAAGCAGTGAACTCTGCGTGCCGCTCGAGGTGTCAAAGGCATGTGAGGCATTCCCTCGAAAGGAGTCGAGGGACCTAGGGCTTTCTCTAGGGACTCCACAGGGGATTCAGTCATCCGTTAACCTTGTGAGATGAAAGAGGAGCCTGTATTCAAGCCACTGCAAGGAAACCTGGCCTCCTTTCGAGTCAGGGCTTCTCGGTGTATATTCCACTTGAGGCAGCAAAATCAGGGTCCCTCCCTCAACCTACTGCTGAGAGAAGCCTCCTCTTGAGGGGCTTGTAGGAAGTTGGCACACTTCTTCAGTCTAAGCCAGGCAATCAGCTCTCATCTCTAGGCAATTTGGCTTTAACGGAGCATTCCTCGATATGCTCTGCTGAACAAGGTATTCCTCTAGGCTTGGGAGGTTGTTCACGGGGAACCTCTGGAGTTGCCTAAATGAAGTCAAGCCACTGGTCGTGTTTTCCTGGGGATTGGCGGATGGCTCTGGAGTCACGGCAGAGGAATCGGGCCTCATCTCGTGTGGATTTGGGGTACATGGAGCTCCTTCACGATGTTGGTGTGACCTCAGGGTCCTTCTATACTTGTGACAGTGTTCTTGCGGATTGTCTCGAGATCCATCAAGCAAGTCGAGGCTCCATAAAAGTTTCATGGGGATCACGGAATTGCTCTGCATGCAGTGCAGGGGAATTGGGGTTCATCTCGCTTTGAGGGGAAGTCTCATGGTTTTTCTCGTGTTGGGGCGGGGACCTGGGTTATATTCTCGAGTTACGGCGGGGATGGCCCTTCAACACTCGTGTTTGTCCAGCGACGTCAGGACTCCTCTCGAGTTACGAGGGACACATCAGGAATCTCTTCGAGGCTTGGCAGGGCCAAAGGGACGCTTCTCGAGGTGAGGAGGGAGACCCAGGGTTCCTTTCCAGTAGCCACAGGGATATTGAGATTCCAGGTCAATGTTCAATAGGTGTCAGGCATCGTCACCTTTTGAAGCATTGAACTCTGCGTGCCTCTCGAGGTGTCAAAGGAATGTGAGGCATTCCGTCGAAAGGAGTCGGGGACATAGGGCTTTCTCTAGGGACTCCACAGGGTATTCAGACATCCGTTCACTTTGTGAGATGAAAGAGGAGCTGTATTCAAGCCACTGCAAGGAAACCCGGCCTCCTTTCGATTCAGGGTGTTTCGTTGTATATTCCACGTTAGGCAGCAAACTCAGGGTCCCTCCCTCACATCTACTGCTGAGAGAAGCCTCCTCTGGAGGTGCTTGTGGAAAGTTGGCATACGTCTTGAGTCTAAGCCAGGCAATCAGCTCTCATCTCCATGCAATTTGCGGTCCACGGAGTATTCCTCGAGGTGCTCTGCTGAACTTGGTATTCCTCTATGCTTGGCAAGTTGTTCTCGGGGAACCTCTGAAGTTGTTTAAAGGAAGTCAAGCCACTGATCGTGTTTGATGGGAATCGCGGGGATGGCTCTGGAGTCAAGGCAGGGGAATTGGGCCTCATCTCTCGAATTGATTTGGGGTACATGGAGCTCCTTCTCGATGCTGCTGTGACCTCAGGGTCCCTCTCTACTTGTGACAATGATCTTTCGGATTGTCTCGAGATCCATCAAGCATGTCGGGGCTCCTTACGTGTTTCATGGGGATCACAGGATTGCTCTGCATGCAGTGCAGGGGAATCGTGCCTTATTTCGATTTGCGGGGAAGTCACATGTTTTTTCTCGAGTTGCGGCGGGGACCTGGGGTATATTCTCGAGTTACGGCGGGGATGGCCATTCAAAACTCGTGTTTGTCCAGCGACGTCAGGACTCCTGTCGAGTTACGTGGGACACATCAGGAATCTCTTCGAGGCTTGGCCGGGCCGCAGGGACACTTCTCGAGGTGAGGCGGGTGACCCAGGGTCCCTTTCCGGGAGCCACAGGGATATTGGGATTCCTGTCAATGTTCAAGAGCAATCAGGCATCCTCAGCTTTAGAAGCAGTGAACTCTGCGTGCCGCTGAGGTGTCAAAGGCATGTGAGGCATTCCGTTGAAAGGAGTCGAGGACCTAGGGCTTTCTCTAGGGACTCCACAGGGGATTCAGACATCTGTTCACCTTGTGAGATGAAAGAGGAGACTGTATTCAAGCCACTGCAAGGAAACCCAGCCTCCTTTCGAGTCAGGGCTTCTCGGTGTATATTCCATTGAGGCAGCAAACTCAGGGTCCCTCCCTCACACCTACTGCTGAGAGAAGCCTTCTTTTGAGGGGCTTGTGGAATGTTGGCATACATCTTGAGTGGAAGCCAGGCAATCAGCTCTCATCTCCAGGCAATTTGGCGTCCACGGGGCATTCCTCAGTTGCTCTGCTGAACTTGGTATTCCTCTAGGCTTGGCACGCTGTTCTCGGGCAACCTCTGGAGTTGCCTAAAGGAATTCAAGCCACTGGTCGTTTTTGCTGGGTAACGGGGTATTGATCTGGAGTCAGGGCAGGGAAATCGGGCCTCATCTAGAGTTGATTTGGGGTACATGGAGAACCTTCGCGATGCTGGTGTGACCTCAGTGTCCCTATATACTTGTGACAGTATTCTTGCGGATTGTCTCGAGATCCATCAAGCAAGTCGAGGCTCCTTACATGTTTCATGGGGATCACGGGATTGCTCTGCATGCATTGCAGGGGAATCGGGCCTCATCTCGCTTTGAGGAGAAGTCTCATGGTTTTTTCTCGAGTTGCAGTGGGGACCTGGGGTATATTCTCGAGTTACAACGGGCATGGCCCTTCAATGCTCGTGCATGTCCTGCGACGTCAGGACTGCTGTCGAGTTACGAGGAACACCTCAGGAATCTCTTCGAGGATTGACAGGGCCAAAGGGACCCTTCAGGAGGTGAGGCGGGATACCCAGAGTCCCTTTCCAGTAGCCACAGGAATATTGGGATTCCTGTCAATGTACAAGAGGAGTCAGGCATTGTCATATTTTGAAGCAGTGAACTCTGTGTTGCCCTCAAGGTGTCGAAGGAATGTGAGGCATTATATCGAAAGGAGTTGGGGACCTAGGTCTTTCTCTGGGGACTCCACAGGGGACTCAGACATCCCTTCACCTTGTGAGATGAAAGAGGAGCCTGTATTCAAGCCACTGCAAGGAAACTCGGCCTCCTTTCGAGTCAGGGTTTCTCGGTATACATTCCACTTTAGGCAGCAAACTCATGGTCCGTCCCTCACACATACGATGAGAGAAGCCTTCTCTTGAGGGGCTTGTGGAAAGTTGGCATACGTCTTGTGTCTAAGCCAGGAAATCATCTCTCATCTCCAGGCAATGTGGGGTCCACGGAGCATTCCTCGAGTTGCTCTGCTGACCTTGGTATTCCTCTGGACTTGGCACATTGTTCTCGGGGAACATCTGGAGTTGCCTAAAGGAAGCCAAGCCACTGGTCGTGTTTGATGGGCAAAGGCGGATGGCTCTGGTGTCAAGGCATGGGAATCGGGCCTCATCTCGAGTTGATTTGGGGTACATGGAGCTCCTTCGGGATGATGGTGTGACCTCAGGGTCCCTCTTTACTTGTGACAGTGATCTTGCGGACACTCTCGAGATCCATTAAGCAAGTCGAGGCTCCTTACAAGTTTCATGGGGATCACGGGATTGCTCTGCATGCAGTGCAGGGGAATCGGACCTCATCTCGCTTTGATGGGGAAGTCTCATGGTTTTTCTCAAGTTGCGGTGGGTACCTGGGGTATATACTCATGTTACGGCAGGGAAGGCATTTTAACACTCGTGTTTGTCCAGCGACGTCAGGACTCCTGTCGAGTTATGAGGGACAACTCAGGAATTTCTTCGAGTCTTGGCAGGGCCAAATAGACGCTTCTTGAGGTGAGGCTGGAGACCCAGGGTCCCTTTCCAGTAGCCAAAGGGATATTGGGATTCCTGTCAATGTTCAAGAGCAGTCAGGCATCCTCACATTTTGAAACAGTGAACTCTGTGTTCTGGTCAAGGTGTCAAAGGCATGTGAGGCATTCCGCCGAAAGGAGTCGGGGACCTAGGCCTTTTTCTAGGGACTCCACAGTGGATTCAGACATCCCGTCACCTTGTGAGATAAAAGATGAGGCTCTATTCAAGCGACTGATAAGAAACCCGGCTTCCTTTCGAGTCAGGGCTTCTCGGTGTATATTTCATTGAGGCAGCAAACTCAGTGTCCCTCCCTCACACATACTGCTGAGAGAAGCCTCTTCTGGAGGGGCTTGTGGAAAATTTGCATACGTCTTGAATCTAAGCCAGGCAATCAGCTCTCATCTCCAGGCAATTTGGTGTCCATGGAGCATTCCTCGAGTTGCTCTGCTGAACTTGGTATTCCTCTAGGCTTGGCACGTTGTTCTCGGGGAACCTCTGGAGTTGCCTAAAGGAAGTCAAGCCACTGGTCATGTTTGATGGGAACCGGGGGATGGCTCTGGAGTCAAAGCAGGGGAATTGGGCCTCATCTCGTGTTGATTTCAGGGTACATGGATCTCCTGCACTATGCTGGTGTGACCTCAGTGTCCCTCGCTACTTGTGACAGTGTCCTTGCAGATTGTCTCGAGATCGATCAAGCAAGTCCAGGCTCCTTACATGTTTCATGGGGATCACGGGATTGCTCTGCATTCAGTGCAGGGGAATTGTGCCTCATCTCGCTTTGAGTGGGAAGTCTTCATGTTTTTATCGAGTTGCAGTGTGGACCTGGGGTATATTCTTGAGTTAAGGCGGCGATGGCACTTCAGCACTAGTGTTTGTCCAGCGAAGTCAGGACTCCTGTCGAGTCACGAGGGACACCTTAGGAATCTCCCCTAGGCTTGGCAGGGCCAAAGGGACGCTTCTCGATGTGAGGCTGGAGACCCAGGGTCCCTTTCCAGTAGCCACAGTGATATTGATATTCCTGTCAATGTTCAAGAGGAGTCAGGCACCGTCAGATTTGAAGCAGTGAACTCTGCGTGCCGCTCGAGGTGTCAAAGGCATGTGAGGCATTCCCTCGAAAGGAGTCGAGACCTAGGGCTTTCTCTAGGGACTCCACAGGGGATTCAGTCATCCGTTAACCTTGTGAGATGAAAGAGGAGCCTGTATTCAAGCCACTGCAAGGAAACCTGGCCTCCTTTCGAGTCAGGGCTTCTCGGTGTATATTCCACTTGAGGCAGCAAAATCAGGGTCCCTCCCTCACACATACTGCTGAGAGAAGCCTCCTCTTGAGGGGCTTGTAGGAAGTTGGCACACGTCTTGAGTCTAAGCCAGGCAATCAGCTCTCATCTCTAGCCAATTTGGCGTTCACGGGAGCATTCCTCCAGATGCTCTGCTGAACAAGGTATTCCTCTAGGCTTGGCAGGTTGTTCACGGCGAACCTCTGGAGTTGCCTAAATGAAGTCAAGCCACTGGTCGTGTTTGCTGGGGATTGGCGGATGGCTCTGGAGTCAAGGCAGTGGAATCGGGCCTCATCTCGTGTTGATTTGGGGTACATGGAGCTCCTTCACGATGCTGGTGTGACCTCAGGGTCCTTCTATACTTGTGACAGTGTTCTTGCTGATTGTCTCGAGATTCATCAAGCAAGTCGAGGCTCCATACATGTTTCATGAGGATCACGGAATTGCTCTGCATGCAGTGCAGGGGAATTGGGGTTCATCTCGCTTTGAGGGGGAAGTCTTATGGTTTTTCTCGTGTTGGGTCGGGGACCTGGGGTATATTCTCGAGTTACGGCGGGGATGGCCCTTCAACACTCGTGTTTGTCTAGCGACGTCAGGACTCCTGTCGAATTACGAGGGACACATCAGGAATCTCTTCGAGGCTTGGCAGGGCCAAAGGGACGCTTCTCGAGGTGAGGAGGGAGACCCAATGTCCCATTCCAGTAGCCACAGGGATATTGAGATTCATGTCAATGTTCAATAGGTGTCAGGCATCGTCACCTTTTGAAGCATTGAACTCTGCGTGCCTCTCGAGGTGTCAAAGGTATGTGAGGCATTCCGTCGAAAGGAGTCGGGGACATAGGGTTTTCTCTAGGGACTCCACAGGGGATTCAGACATCCGTTCACTTTGTGAGATGAAAGAGGAGCCTGTATTCAAGCCACTGCAAGGAAACACGGCCTCCTTTCGATTCAGGGTTTCTCGTTGTATATTCCACGTTAGGCAGCAAACTCAGGGTCCCTCCCTCACACCTACTGCTGAGAGAAGCCTCCTCTGGAGGTGCTTGTGGAAATTTTGCATACGTCTTGAGTCTAAGCCAGGCAATCAGCTCTCATCTCCATGCAATTTGCAGTCCACGGAGCATTCCTCGAGATGCTCTGCTGAACTTGGTATTCCTCTATGCTTGGCAAGTTGTTCTCGGGGAACCTCTGGAGTTGTTTAAAGGAAGTCAAGCCACTGATCGTGTTTGATGGGAATCGGGGGATGGCTCTGGAGTCAAGGCAGGGGAATTGGGCCTCCTCTCGAATTGATTGGGGTACATGGAGCTCCTTCTCGATGCTGCTGTGACCTCACCGTCCCTCTCTACTTGTGACAATGATCTTTCGGATTGTCTCGAGATCCATCAAGCATGTCGGGGCTCCTTACGTGTTTCATGGGGATCACAGGATTGCTCTGCATGCAGTGCAGGGGAATCGTGCCTTATTTCGATTTGCGGGGAAGTCACATGTTTTTTCTCGAGTTGCGGCGGGGACCTGGGGTATATTCTCGAGTTACGGCGGGGATGGCCATTCAAAACTCGTGTTTGTCCAGCGACGTCAGGACTCCTGTCGAGTTACGTGGGACACATCAGGAATCTCTTCGAGGCTTGGCCGGGCCACAGGGACACTTCTCGAGGTGAGGCGGGTGACCCAGGGTCCCTTTCCGGGAGCCACAGGGATATTGGGATTCCTGTCAATGTTCAAGAGCAATCAGGCATCCTCAGCTTTAGAAGCAGTGAACTCTGCGTGCCGCCTGAGGTGTCAAAGGCATGTGAGGCATTCCGTTGTAAGGAGTCGAGGACCTAGGGCTTTCTCTAGGGACTCCACAGGGGATTCAGACATCTGTTCACCTTGTGAGATGAAAGAGGAGACTGTATTCAAGCCACTGCAAGGAAACCCAGCCTCCTTTCGAGTCAGGGCTTCTCGGTGTATATTCCAATTGAGGCAGCAAACTCAGGGTCCCTCCCTCACACCTACTGCTGAGAGAAGCCTTCTTTTGAGGGGCTTGTGGAATGTTGGCATACATCTTGAGTGGAAGCCAGGCAATCAGCTCTCATCTCCAGGCAATTTGGCGTCCACGGGGCATTCCTCAGTTGCTCTGCTGAACTTGGTATTCCTCTAGGCTTGGCACGCTGTTCTCGGGCAACCTCTGGAGTTGCCTAAAGGAATTCAAGCCACTGGTCGTTTTTGCTGGGTAACGGGGTATGAATCTGGTGTCAGGGCAGGGGAATCGGGCCTCATCTGGAGTTGATTTGGGGTACATGGAGAACCTTCGCGATGTTGGTGTGACCTCAGTGTCCCTATATACTTATGACAGTATTCTTGAGGATTGTCTCGAGATCCATCAAGCAAGTCGAGGCTCCTTACATGTTTCATGGGCATCACAGGATTGCTCTGCATGCAGTGCAGGGGAATCGGGCCTCATCTCGCTATGAGGAGAAGTCTCATGGTTTTTCTCGAGTTGCAGTGGGGACCTGAGGTATATTCTCGAGTTACAATGCCCATGGCCCTTCAATGCTCGTGCATGTCCTGCGACGTCAGGACTGCCGTCGAGTTACGAGGAACTCGTAACTGCTTGAGGAACCTCAGGAAACTCTTCGAGGATTGACAGGGCCAAATGGACACTTCATGAGGTGAGGCGGGAGACCCAGAGTCCCTTTCCAGTAGCCACAGGAATATTGGGATTCCTGTCAATGTACAACAGGAGTCAGGCATCGTCACATTTTGAAGCAGTGAACTCTGTGTTGCCCTCAAGGTGTCAAAGGAATGTGAGGCATTCCTTCGAAAGGAGTCGGGGACCTAGGTCTTTCTCTGGGGACTCCACAGGGGACTCAGACATCCCTTCACCTTGTGAGATGAAAGAGGAGCCTGTATTCAAGCCACTGCAAGGAAACTCGGCCTCCTTTCGAGTCAGTGCTTCTCGGTATATATTCCACTTTAGGCAGCAAACTCATGGTCCGTCCCTCACACCTACTGATGAGAGAAGCCTTCTCTTGAGGGGCTTGTGGAAAGTTGGCATACGTCTTGAGTCTAAGCCAGGAAATCATCTCTCATCTCCAGGCAATGTGGTGTCCACGGAGCATTCCTCGAGTTGCTCTGCTGATCTTGGTATTCCTCTGGACTTGGCACATTGTTCTCGGGGTACATCTGGAGTTGCCTAAAGGAAGCCAAGCCACTGGTCGTGTTTGATGGGCAACGGGGGATGGCTCTGGAGTCAATGCAGGGGTATCGGGCCTCATCTCGAGTTGATTTTGGGTACACGGCACTCCTTCGGGATGATGGTGTTACCTAGTGTCCCTCTCTACTTGTGACAGTGATCTTGCGGACACTCTCGAGATCCATCAAGCAAGTCGAGGCTCCTTACGTGTTTCATGGGGATCACGGGATTGCTCTGCATGCAGTGCAGGGGAATCGGACCTCATCTCGCTTTGAGGGGGAAGTCTCATGGTTTTTCTCGAGTTGCGGCGGGGACCTAGAATATATTCTCGAGTTACGGCTGGAATGGCCTTCAACACTCGTTTTTGTCCAGCGACGTCATGACTCCTGTCGAGTTATGAGGGACACCTCAGGAATCTCTTCGAGGTTTGGCAGGGCCAAAGGGACATTTCTCGAGGTGAGGCGGGAGACCCAGTTTCCCTTTCCAGGAGCCACAGGGATATTGTGATTCCTGTCAATGTTCAAGAGGAGTCAGGCATCGTCAGCTTTTGAAGCAGTGAACTCTGCGTGCCGCTCGAGTTTTCAAAGGCTTGTGAGGCATTCCGTCGAAAGGAGTCGGAGACCTAGGGCTTTCTCTAGGGACTCCACAGGGGATTCAGACATCCATTGACCTTGTGAGATAAATGAGGAGCCTGTATTCAAGCCACTGCAAGGAATCCCGGCCTCCTTTTGAGTCAGGGCTTCTCGGTGTATATTACACTTAAGTAAACAAACTCAGGGCCCCTCTCTCATACCTACTGCTGAGAGAAACCTCCTCTTGAGGGGCTTGTGGAATGTTGGCATACGTCTTGAGTCTAAGTGAGGCAATCAGCTCTCATCTCCAGGCAATTTGGGGTCCACGGAGCATTCCTCGAATTACTCTGCTGAACTTGGTATTCCTCTAGGCTTGGCACGCTGTTCTCGGGGAGCCTCTGGAGTTGCCTAAAGGAAGTCAAGCCACTGGTCGTTTTTGCTGGGTAACAGGGGATGGCTCTGGAGTCAGGGCAGGGGAATCGGGCCTCATCTCGAGTTGATTTAGGGTACATGGAGATCCTGTGCGATGCTGGTTTGACCTCAGGGTCCCTCTATACTTGTGACAGTGTTCTTGCGAAATTTCTCGAGATCCATCAAGCAAGTCGAGGCTCGTTACATGTTTCATGGGGATCACGGGATTGCTCTGCATGCAGTGCAGGGGAATCGGGCCTCATCTCGCTTTGAGGGGGAAGTCTCATGGTTTTTCTCGAGTTGTGGTGGGGACCTGGTGTATATTCTCGAGTTACAGCGGGATGGCCCTTCAACGCTCGTGTTTGTACAGCGACGTCAGGACTGCTGTCGAGTTATGAGGGACACCTCAGGAATCTCTTGGAGGCTTGACAGGGCCAAAGGGACGCTTCTCGAGTCCTGAAGCGGGAGACCCAGGTTCCCTTACCAGTAGCCACAGGGATATTGGGATTCCTGTCAATGATCAAGAGGAGTCAGGCATCGTCACCTTTTGAAGCAGTGAACTCTGCGTGCCGCTCGAGGTGTCAAAGGCATGGGAGGCATTCTATCAAAAGGAGTCGGGTCCTAGGGCTTTCTCTAGGGACTCCACAGGGCATTCAGACATCCGTTCACCTTTTGAGATGAAAGCTGAGCCTGTATTCAAGCCACTGCAAGGAAACCCGGCCTCATTTCGAGTCTGGGCTTCTCAGTGTATATTCCACTTGAGGCAGTAAACTCAGGGTCTCTCCCTCACAACTACTGCAGAGAGAAGCCTACCCTTGAGGGGCTTGTGGAATGCTGGCATACATCTTGAGTCTAAACCAGGCAATCACCTCTCACCTCCAGGCAATTTGCAGTCCAAGGAGCATTCTTCGTGTTGCTCTGCTGATCTTGGTATTCCTCTAGGCATGGCATGTTGATCTCAGTGAACCTCCGGAGTTGCCTATAGGAAGTCAAGCCACTGGTCGTGTTTGCTGGGGAACGGGTGATGGCTTTGGAGTCAAGGCAGAGGAATCGGGCCTCATCTCGAGTTGATTTGGGGTACATGGAACTCCTTTGCGATGCTAGTGTGACCTCAGGGTGCCTCTATACTTGTGACAGTGTTCTTGCGGATTGTCTCGAGATCCATCAAGCAAGTCGAGGCTCCTTACATGTTTCATGGTAATCACGGGATTGCTCTGCATGCAGTGCAGGGGAATCGGGCCTCATCTCGCTTTGAGGGGGAAGTTTCATGGTTTTTCTCGAGTCGCAGCGGGAACATGGGTTATAATGTCGAGTTATGGTGGGGATGGCCCTTAAAAACTCGTGTTTGTTCAGCGACTATGTCATATCCACACTGCGTGGATGACAACACAGCTCTCTATCTAACTTGAAACCCTTTCTCTCTGCCATCACATACACTGTATATGTCATCACACCCACTCTGTCGATGACATCACACCAACTATGTAAGACATCACAAGCGGCATATGTATGCCATCCTATGCCCTATACAGGACATTATATCCACACTTTATGACAGCAATCCTTAGTATTTATGACACCACATGCACTGTTTTCAATACGTCACATGCACTATATATGATATGTCATCTACTGTGTGATATCACATTCACTATATGTGTGACATCTCACAATGACTGTTTCTATGACATCGCACTCACTTCGTTTATGACATATCTACTTTATATGGCATCACACAGAGTGTTATGACAACAAAACCATTGCGTGCTTCACAGCCACTGTGTCTGATATCACACCCACTGTATCTGTGTCATCACACCCAATGTATCAATTTTATCAAACCCAGTGTATGTATGACATCACCTCCACAATTTGGCTGAAATCATATGTAATACATATGACATCACAATCACTCTTTATGACATCACACCACTTTATTTATGACTTCAAGTCCACCATATATGACATCATATCCACTATATCTGACCTCACGTGCACTGTATCTGTGTCATCACACCTGCTCTATTGAATATCACATCCAATATATGTATGATATCACATCCACTATATCTATGACATCATATCCACTATATTTATGACATCATACCCAGTATAAATGACATCACAACACTGTGTGTTGATGATACCACACTCAGCATGTGTATGACAATATTTGCACTACAGATGACATCATATCCATGCTATCTAAGCAAACCACAGTATTTTTTATGTCACATCCACTTCAGGCATGACATCACACCCACTCTATCAGACATCACACCCACTGTATCTTTGTCATCACAAACTCTCCAGGGATATCACAGCCACTTTTGTATGACATTACACCCACTATATGGGTGATATCATATGCACTATATATAACATCACATCCACTGCTTATATCATCAAAATACTGGACTTATGACAGCACAACCTCTATATATGCAACCACATCCAGTATGCAGGGAAACATGTACACTACACATGTGACATCACAACCACTAATGTGTGTCATTACACCCACTGTATTGACAACATCACACGCACTCTCTGTATGACATCACACCCGGCATGTGTATAACATCTTTTGCACTATAGAAGACATCACACCTTCACTTTATGACATCACACCAACATTTTTAAGACATCACACCCAGTATATTTGACATCATATCCGTGGTATCTCTGTCATCACATCCACTGTATTGATGATATCATACCATCTGTATTTATGAGATCTCATCGACTATGTATCATGACATCATATCCATTGTATAAAACATCATATTCACTCTATTTGTAGTATTGCAGAAACT
>JAJLRB010001166.1:0-40020 GCA_020976825.1 Odocoileus hemionus | reverse complement strand
GGCAATTTGGGGTCCACGGAGCATTCCTCGAATTACTCTGCTGAACTTGGTATTCCTCTAGGCTTGGCACGCTGTTCTCGGGGAAGCCTCTGGAGTTGCCTAAAGGAAGTCAAGCCACTGGTCGTTTTTGCTGGGTAACGGGGGATGGCTCTGGAGTCAGGCAGGGAAATCGGGCCTCATCTCGAGTTGATTTGGGTACATGGAGATCCTGTGCGATGCTGGTGTGACCTCAGGGTCCCTCTATACTTGTGACAGTGTTCTTGGGAAATTTCTCGAGATCCATCAAGCAAGTCGAGGCTCTTTACATGTTTCATGGGGATCACGGGATTGCTCTGCATGCAGTGCAGGGGAATCGGGCCTCATCTCGCTTTGAGGGGAAGTCTCATGGTTTTTCTCGAGTTGCGGCGGGACCTGGGTATATTCTCGAGTTACAGCGGGGATGGCCCTTCAACACTCGTGTTTGTACAGCAACGTCAGGACTCTGTCGAGTTACGAGGGACACCTCAGGAATCTCTTGGAGGCTTGCAGGGCCAAAGGGACGCTTCTCAAGTCCTGAGCGGGAGACCCAGGTTCCCTTTCCAGTAGCCACAGGGATATTGGGATTCCTGTCAATGTTCAAGAGGAGTCAGGCATCGTCACCTTTTGAAGCAGTGAACTCTGCGTGCCTCTCGAGGTGTCAAAGGAATGTGAGGCATTCCGTCGAAAGTAGTCGGTGACATAGGGCTTTCCTCTAGGGACTCCACAGGGGATTCAGTCATCCCTCAACCTTGTGAGATGAAAGAGGAGCCTGTATTCAAGCCACTGCAAGGCAACCCGGCCTCCTTTCGAGTCAGGGCTTCTCGGTGTATATTCTACTTGAGGCAGCAAACTCAGGGTCCCTCCCTCACACCTACTACTGAGAGAAGCCTCCTCTTGAGGGGCTTGTAGGAAGTTGGCATACGTCTTGAGTCTAAGTCAGGCAATCAGCTCTCATCTCTCGGCATTTTTGCGTTCACGGAGCATTTCTCCAGATGCTCTGCTGAACAAGGTATTCCTCTAGGCTTGGCACGTTGTTCTCGGGGAACCTCTGAAGTTGCATAAATGAAGTAAAGCCACTGATCGTGTTTGCTGGGGATCGGCGGATGGCTCTGGAGTCAAGGCAGCGGAATCGGGCCTCGTCTCCTGTAGATTTGGGGTACATGGAGCTCCTTCACGATGCTGGTGTGACCTCAGGGTCCCTCTCTAGTTGTGACAGTGTTCTTGCGGATTGTCTCGAGATCCATCAAGCAAATCGAGGCTCCATACACGTTTCATGGGGATCACGGGATTGCTCTGCATGCAGTGCAGGGGAATTGGGGCTCATCTCGCTTTGAGGGGGAAGTCTCATAGTTTTTCTCGAGTTGCGGCAGGGATATGGGGTATATTCTCGAGTTACGGCGTGGATGACCCTTCGAAAATCGTGTTTGTCCAGCGACGTCAGGACTCCTGTCGAGTTACGAGGGACACCTTAGGAATCTCTTCTAGGCTTTGCAGGGCCAAAGGGACGCTTCTCGAAGTGAGGCGGGAGACCCAGGTTCCCTTTCCAGGAGCCACAGGGATATTGGGATTCCTGTCAATGTTCAAGCGGAGTCAGGCATCGTCACCTTTTGAAGCAGTGAACTTTGCGTGCCGCTCGAGGTTTCAAAGGCATGTGAGGCATTCCGTCGAAAGGAGTGGGGGACCTAGGCCTTTCTCTAGGGACTCCACAGGGGATTCAGACATCCCTTCACCTTGTGAGATAAAACATGTGGATCTATTCAAGCCACTGAAAGGAAACCCGGCTTCCTTTCGAGTCAGGGCTTCTCGGTGTATATTCCACATGAGGCAGCAAAATCAGGGTCCCTCCCTCACACATTCTGCTGAGAGAAGCCTCCTCTGGAGGGGCTTGTGGAAAATTTGCATACGTCTTGTGTCTAAGCCAGGCAATCAACTCTCATCTCCAGGCAATTTGGTGTCCATGGAGCATTCCACGAGTTGCTCTGCTGAACTTGGTATTCCTCTAGGCTTGGCACGTTGTTCTCGGGGAATCTCTGGAGTTGCCTAAAGGAAGTCAAGCCACCGGTCGTGTTTGATCGGAATCGAGGGATGGCTCTGGATTCAAGGCAGGCGAATTGGGCCTCATCTCGTGTTGATTTCAGGTACATGGATCTCCTGCGCTATGCTGGTGTGACCTCAGGGTCCCTCACTACCTGTGCCACTGTCCTTGCGGATTGTCTCGAGATCAATCAAGAAAGTCCAGGCTCCTTACATGTTTCATGGGGATCACGGGATTGCTCTGCATTCAGTGCAGGGGAATTGTGCCTTATCTCGCTTTGAGTGGGAAGTCTCATGTTTTTATCCAGTTGCGGTGTGGACCTGGGTTATATTCTCGAGTTAAGGCGGTGATGGCCCTTCAGCACTAGTGTTTGCCCAGCGAAGTCAGGACTCCTGTCGAGTTACGAGGGACACCTTAGGAATCTCCCCTAGGCTTGGCAGGGCCGCAGGGACGCTTCTCGATGTGAGGCTGGAGACCAAGGGTCCCTTTCCAGTAGCCACAGTGATATTGGAATTCCTGTCAGTGTTCAAGAGGAGTCAGGCACCGTCAGATTTGAAGCAGTGAACTCTGCGTGCCGCTCGAGGTGTCAATGGCATGTGAGGCATTCCCTCGAAAGGAGTCGGGACCTAGGGCTTTCTCTAGGGACTCCACAGGGGATTCAGTCATCCCTTAACCTTGTGAGATGAAAGAGGAGCCTGTATTCAAGCCACTGCAAGGAAACCCGGCCTCCTTTCGAGTCAGTGCTTCTCGGTGTATATTCCACTTGAGGCAGCAAACTCAGGGTCCCTCCCTCACACCTACTGTTGAGAGAAGCCTCCTGTTGAGGGGTTTGTGGAAAGTTGGCATACGTCTTGAGTCTACGCCGTGCAATCAGCTCTCATCTCCAGGCAATTTGGGGTCCACTGAGCAGTCCTCAGTTGCTCTGCTGAACTTGGTATTCCTCTAGGCTTGACACGCTGTACTCAGGGAATCTCTGGAGTTGCCTAAAGGAAGTCAAGCCACTGGTCGTGTTTGATCGGAATCGAGGGATGGCTCTGGATTCAAGGCAGGCGAATTGGGCCTCATCTCGTGTTGATTTCGGGTACATGGATCTCCTGCGCTATGCTGGTGTGACCTCAGGGTCCCTCACTACCTGTGCCACTGTCCTTGCGGATTGTCTCGAGATCAATCAAGAAAGTCCAGGCTCCTTACATGTTTCATGGGGATCACGGGATTGCTCTGCATTCAGTGCAGGGGAATTGTGCCTTATCTCGCTTTGAGTGGGAAGTCTCATGTTTTTATCGAGTTGCGGTGTGGACCTGGGTTATATTCTCGAGTTAAGGTGGCGATGGCCCTTCAGCACTAGTGTTTGCCCAGCGAAGTCAGGACTCCTGTCGAGTTACGAGGGACACCTTAGGAATCTCCCGTAGGCTTGGCAGGGCCGCAGGGACGCTTCTCGATGTGAGGCTGGAGACCCAGGGTCCCTTTCCAGTAGCCACAGTGATATTGGAATTCCTGTCAGTGTTCAAGAGGAGTCAGGCACCGTCAGATTTGAAGCAGTGAACTCTGCGTGCCGCTCGAGGTGTCAATGGCATGTGAGGCATTCCCTCGAAAGGAGTCGGGACCTAGGGCTTTCTCTAGGGACTCCACATGGGATTCAGTCATCCCTTAACCTTGTGAGATGAAAGAGGAGCCTGTATTCAAGCCACTGTAAGGAAACCCGGCCTCCTTTCGAGTCAGTGCTTCTCGGTGTATATTCCACTTGAGGCAGCAAACTCAGGGTCCCTCCCTCACACATACTGTTGAGAGAAGCCTCCTGTTGAGGGGTTTGTGGAAAGTTGGCATCCGTCTTGAGTCTACGCCATGCAATCAGCTCTCATCTCCAGGCAATTTGGGGTCCACTGAGCATTCCTCAGTTGCTCTGCTGAACTTGGTATTCCTCTAGGCTTGACACGCTGTACTCAGGGAACCTCTGGAGTTGCCTAAAGGAAGTCAAGCCACTGGTCGTTTTTGCTGGGTAACGGGGGATGGCACTGGAGTCAGGGCAGGGGAATCGGGTCTTATCTCGAGTTGATTTGGGGTACATGGAGATCCTTCACGACGCTGGCATCATCTCAGTGCCCCTCTATACTTGTGACAGTATTTTTGCGGATTGTCTCGAGATCCATCAAGCATGTCGAGGCTCCTTACATGTTTCATGGGGATCACGGGATTTCTCTGAATGCAGTGCAGGGGAATCGGGGCTCATCTCGCTTTGAGGGGGAAGTCTCATGGTTTTTCTCGAGTTGCATTGGGTACCTGGGCTATATTCTCGAGTTACAACGAGGATGGCCCTTCAGCGCTCGTGCTTGTACAGCGACGTCAGGACTGCTGTCGAGTTACGAGGGACATCAGGAATCTCTTCGAGGCTTGACAGGGCCAAAGGGACGCTTCTCGAGGTGAGGCGGGAGACCCATGGTCCCTTACCAGTAGCCACAGGGATATTGGGATTCCTGCCAATGTTCAAGAGGAGTCAGGCATCGTCATCTTTTGAAGCTGTGAACTCTGCGTGCTGCTCGAGGTGTCAAAGGCATGTGAGGCATTCCATTGAAAGGACTCGGGGACCTAGGGCTTTCTCTACGGACTCCACAGGGTATTCAGTCATCCGTTGACCTTGTGAAATGAAAGAGCAGACTGTATTCAAGCCACTGTAAGGAAACCCGGCCTCCTTTCGAGTCAGGGCTTCTCAGTATATATTCCACTTTAAGTAGCACACTCATGGTCCCTCCCTCACACCTACTGCTGAGAAAAGCCTCCTCCTTAGGGGCTTGTGGAAAGTTGGCATACGGCTTGAGTCTAAGCCAGGCAATCAGCTTTCATCTCCAGGCAATTTGGAAGCCCAGGGAGCATTCCTCGAGTTGCTCTGCTGAACTTGTATTCCTCTAGGTTTAGCAGGTTGTTCTCTGGGAACCTGTGGAGTTGCCTAAAGGAAGTCAAGCCAGTAATCATGTTTTCTGGGTAACAGTGGATGGCTCTGGAGACAGGGCAGGGGAATCGGGCCTCATCTCGAGTTGATTTTGGGTACACGGCGCTCCTTCCGGATGATGGGGTGACATCAGGGTCCCTCTCTACTTGTGACAGTGATCTTGCGGATACTCTCGAGATCCATCAAGCAAGTCGAGGCTCCTTACAAGTTTCATGGGGATCACGGGATTGCTCTGCATGCAGTGCAGGGGAATCGGGCCTCTTCTCGCTTTGATGGGGAAGTCTCATGGTTTTTCTCGATTTCCGGTGGGGACCTGGGGTATATTCTCGTGTTACGGCGGGGAAGGCATTTTAACACTCGTGTTTGTCCAGCGACGTCAGGACTCCTGTCGAGTTATGAGGGACACCTCAGGAACCTTTTCGAGGCTTGGCAGGGCCAAATGGACGCTTCTTGAGGTGAGGCTGGAGACCCAGGGTCCCTTTCCAGTAGCCAAAGTGATATTGGGATTCCTGTCAATGTTCAAGAGCAGTCAGGCATCGTCACATTTTGAAACAGTGAACTCTGTGTTCTGCTCAAGGTGTCAAAGGCATGTGAGGCATTCCGCGGAAAGCAGTCGGGGTCCTAGGCCTTTCTGTAGGGACTCCACAGGGGATTCAGACATCCCGTCACCTTGTGAGATAAAAGATGAGGCTTTATTCAAGCGACTGAAAAGAAACCCGGCTTCCTTTCGAGTCAGGGCTTCTCGGTGTATATTTCATTGAGGCAGCAAACTCAGGGTCCCTCCCTCAAACATACTGCAGAGAGAAGCCTCCTCTGGAGGGGCTTGTGGAAAATTTGCATACATCTTGAATCTAATCCAGGCAATCAGCTCTCATCTCCAGGCAATTTGGGGTCCACTGAGCATTCCTCAGTTGCTCTGCTGAAATGGTATTCCTCTAGGCTTGACACGCTGTACTCAGGGAACCGCTGGAGTTTCCTAAAGGAAGTCAAGCCACTGGTCGTTTTTGCTGGGTGGTAACGGGGGATGGCACTGGAGTCAGGGCAGGGGAATCGGGTCTTATCTCGAGTTGATTTAGGGTACATGGAGATCCTTCACGACGCTGGCATGATCTCAGTGCCCCTCTATACTTGTGACAGTATTTTTGCGGATTGTCTCGAGATCCATCAAGCATGTCGAGGCTCCTTACATGTTTCATGGGGATCTTGGGATTTCTCTGAATGCAGTGCAGTGGAATCGGGCCTCATCTCACTTTGAGGGGGAAGTCTCATGGTTTTTCTCGAGTTGCATTGGGTACCTGGGCTATATTCTCGAGTTACAACGAGGATGGCCCTTCAGCGCTCGTGCTTGTACAGCGACGTCAGGACTGCTGTCGAGTTACGAGGGATACATCAGGAATCTCTTCGAGGCTTGACAGGGCCAAAGGGACGCTTCTCGAGGTGAGGCGGGAGACCCAGGGTCCCTTACCATTAGCCACAGGGATATTGGGATTCCTGCCAATGTTCAAGAGGAGTCAGGCATCGTCACCTTTTGAAGCTGTGACCTCTGCGTGCTGCTCGAGGTGTCAAAGGCATGTGAGGCATTCCATTGAAAGGACTCGGGGACCTAGGGCTTTCTCTACGGACTCCACAGGGTATTCAGTCATCCGTTGACCTTGTGAAATGAAAGGGCAGACTGTATTCAAGCCACTGCAAGGAAACCCGGCCTCCTTTCGAGTCAGGGCTTCTCGGTGTATATTCCGCTTGAGGCAACAAACTCAGGGTCCCTCCCTCACACCTGCTGCTGAGAGAAGCCTCCTCTTGAGGGGCTTGTTGGAAGTTGGCATACGTCTTGAGTCGAAGTCAGGCAATCAGCTCTCATCTCTAGGCAATTTGGCGTCAACGGAACATTCCTCGAGATGCTCTGCTGAACAAGGTATTCCTCTAGGCTTGGCAGGTTGTTCACGGGTTACCTCTGGAGTTGCCTAAATGAAGTCAAGCCACTGGCCGTGTTTGCTGGGGATTGGCGGATGGCTCTGGAGTCAAGGCAGCGGAATCCGGCCTCATCTCGTGTTGATTTGGTGAACATGGAGCTCCTTCACGATGCTGGTGTGAACTCAGGGTCCCTCTCTAGTTGTTACAGTGTTCTTGTGTTTTGTCTCGAGATCCATCAAGCAAGTCGAGTCTCCATACATGTTTCATGGGGATCACGGGATTGCTCTGCATGCAATGCAGGGGAATCGGGGCTCATCTCGCCTTGAGGGGGAAGTCTCATGGTTTTTTCTCGAGTTGCGGTGGGGATATGGGGTATATTCTCGAGTTACGGCAGGGATGGCCCTTCAACAATCCTGTTTGTCCAGGGACGTCAGGACTCCTTTCGTGTTACGAGGGACACCTTAGGAATCTACCCTAAGCTTGGCGGGGCCGAAGGGACGCTTCTCGAGGTGAGGCTGGAGACCCAGGGTTCCTTTCCAGTAGCCACATTGATATTGGAATTCTTGCCAATGTTCAAGAGGAGTCAGGCATCGTCAGATTTGAAGCAGTGAACTCTGCGTGCCGCTCGAGGTGTCAATGGCATGTGTGGCATTACCTCGAAAGGAGTCGGGGACCTAGGGCTATATCTAGGGACTCCACAGGGGATTCAGACACCTGTTCACATTGTGAGATGAAGGACGAGCCTGTATTCAAGCCACTGCAACAAAACCCGGCCTCCTTTCGAGTCAGGGCTTCTCAGTATATATTCCACTTTAAGTAGCACACTCATGGTCCCTCCCTCACACCTACTGCTGAGAAAAGCCTCCTCCTGAGGGGCTTGTGGAAAGTTGGCATACGGCTTGAGTCTAAGCCAGGCAATCAGCTCTCATCTTCAGGCAATTTGGAAGCCCAGGGAGCATTCCTCGAATTGCTCTGCTGAACTTGTATTCCTCTAGGTTTAGCAGGTTGTTCTCTGGGAACCTGTGGAGTTGCCTAAAGGAAGTCAAGCCAGTAATCGTGTTTTCTGGGTAACAGTGGATGGCTCTGGAGACAGGGCAGGGGAAGCGGGCCTCATCTCGAGTTGATTTTGGGTACACGGCGCTCCTTCGGGATGATGGTGTGACATCAGGGTCCCTCTCTACTTGTGACAGTGATCTTGCGGACACACTCGAGATCCATCAAGCAAGTCGAGGCTCCTTACAAGTTTCATGGGGATCAAGGGATTGCTCTGCATGCAGTGCAGGGGAATCGGGCCTCATCTCGCTTTGATGGGGAAGTCTCATGGTTTTTCTCGATTTCCGGTGGGGACCTGGGGTATATTCTCGTGTTACAGCGGGGAAGGCATTTTAACACTCGTGTTTGTCCAGCGACGTCAGGACTCCTGTCGAGTTATGAGGGACACCTCAGGAATCTTTTCGAGGCTTGGCAGGGCCAAATGGACGCTTCTTGAGGTGATGCTGGAGACCCAGGGTCCCTTTCCAGTAGCCAAAGGGATATTGGGATTCCTGTCAATGTTCAAGAGCAGTCAGGCATCGTCACATTTTGAAACAGTGAACTCTGTGTTCTGCTCAAGGTGTCAAAGGCATGTGAGGCATTCCGCCGAAAGGAGTCGGGGTCCTAGGCCTTTCTGTAGGGACTCCACAGGGGATTCAGACATCCCGTCACCTTGTGAGATAAAACATGAGGCTCTATTCAAGCGACTGATAAGAAACCCTGCTTCCTTTCGAGTCAGGGCTTCTTGGTGTATATTTCATTGAGGCAGCAAACTCAGGGTCCCTCCCTCGCACATACTGCAGAGAGAAGCCTCCTCTGGAGGGGCTTGTGGAAAATTTGCATACGTCTTGAATCTAAGCCAGGCATTCATCTCTCATCTCCAGGCAATTTGGTGTCCATGGAGCATTCCTCGAGTTGCTCTGCTGAACTTGGTATTCCTCTAGGCTTGGCACGTTGTTCTCGGGGAAAATCTGGAGTTGCCTAAAGGAAGTCAAGCCACTGGTCATGTTGGATGGGAACCGGGGGATGGCTCTGGAGACAAGGCAGGGGAATTGGGCCTCATCTCCTGTTGATTTCGGGTACATGGATCTCCTGCGCTATGCTGTTGTGACCTCAGGGTCCCTCGCTACTTGTGAGTGTCCTTGCAGATTGTCTCGAGACCCATCAAGCAAGTCGAGGCTCCTTACATGTTTCATGGGGATCACGGGATTGCTCTGCATTCAGTGCAGGGGAATTGTTCCTCATCTAGCTTTGAGTGGGAAGTCCCATGTTTTTATCGAGTTGCGGTGTGGACCGGGGTATATTCTCGAGTTAAGGCGGCGATGGCCCTTCAGCACTAGTGTTTGTCCAGCGAAGTCAGGACTCCTGTCGAGTTACGAGGGACACCTTAGGAATCTCCCCTAGGCTTGGCAGGTCCAAAGGGACGCTTCTCGATGTGAGGCTGGAGACCCAGGGTCCCTTTCCAGTAGCCACAGTGATATTGATATTCCTGTCAATGTTCAAGAGGAGTCAGGCACCGTCAGATTTGAAGCAGTGAACTCTGCGTGCCGCTCGAGGTGTCAAAGGCATGTGAGGCATTCCCTCGAAAGGAGTCGAGACCTAGGGCTTTCTCTAGGGACTCCACAGGGGATTCAGTCATCCGTTAACCTTGTGAGATGAAAGAGGAGCCTGTATTCAAGCCACTGCAAGGAAACCTGGCCTCCTTTCGAGTCAGGGCTTCTCGGTGTATATTCCACTTGAGGCAGCAAAATCAGGGTCCCTCCCTCACACATACTGCTGAGAGAAGCCTCCTCTTGCGGGGCTTGTAGGAAGTTGGCACACTTCTTCAGTCTAAACCAGGCAATCAGCTCTCATCTCTAGGCAGTTTGGCTTTAACGGAGCATTCCTCCATATGCTCTGCTGAACAAGGTATTCCTCTAGGCTTGGGAGGTTGTTCACGGGGAACCTCTGGAGTTGCCTAAATGAAGTCAAGCCACTGGTCGTGTTTCCTGGGGATTGGCGGAGGCCTCTGGAGTCACGGCAGAGGAATCGGGCCTCATCTCGTGTGGATTTGGGATACATGGAGCTCCTTCACGATGTTGGTGTGACCTCAGGGTCCTTCTATGCTTGTGACAGTGTTCTTGTGGATTGTCTCGAGATCCATCAAGCAAGTCGAGGCTCCATAAAAGTTTCATGGGGATCACGGAATTGCTCTGCATGCAGTGCAGGGGAATTGGGGTTCATCTCGCTTTGAGGGGGAAGTCTCATGGTTTTTCTCGTGTTGGGGCGGGGACCTGGGTTATATTCTCGAGTTACGGCGGGGATGGCACTTCAACACTCGTGTTTGTCCAGCGACGTCAGGACTCCTCTCGAGTTACGAGGGACACATCAGGAATCTCTTCGAGGCTTGGCAGGGCCAAAGGGACGCTTCTCGAGGTGAGGAGGGAGACCCAATGTCCCTTTCCAGTAGCCACAGGGATATTGAGATTCAGGTCAATGTTCAATAGGTGTCAGGCATCGTCACCTTTTGAAGCATTGAACTCTGCGTGCCTCTCGAGGTGTCAAAGGAATGTGAGGCATTCCGTCGAAAGGAGTCGGGGACATAGGGCTTTCTCTAGGGACTCCACAGGGTATTCAGACATCCGTTCACTTTGTGAGATGAAAGAGGAGCCTGTATTCAAGCCACTGCAAGGAAACCCGGCCTCCTTTCGATTCAGGGTGTCTCGTTGTATATTCCACGTTAGGCAGCAAACTCAGGGTCCCTCCCTCACACCTACTGCTGAGAGAAGCCTCCTCTGGAGGTGCTTGTGGAAAGTTGGCATACGTCTTGAGTCTTAGCCAGGCAATCAGCTCTCATCTCCATGCAATTTGCGGTTCACGGAGTATTCCTCGAGGTGCTCTGCTGAACTTGGTATTCCTCTATGCTTGGCAAGTTGTTCTCGGGGAACCTCTGAAGTTGTTTAAAGGAAGTCAAGCCACTGATCGTGTTTGACGGGAATCGCGGGATGGCTCTGGAGTCAAGGCAGGGGAATTGGGCCTCCTCTCGAATTGATTGGGGTACATGGAGCTCCTTTTCGATGCTGCTGTGACCTCAGGGTCCCTCTCTACTTGTGACAATGATCTTTCGGATTGTCTCGAGATCCATCAAGCATGTCGGGGCTCCTTACGTGTTTCATGGGGATCACAGGATTGCTCTGCATGCAGTGCAGGGGAATCGTGCCTTATTTCGATTTGCGGGGAAGTCACATGTTTTTTCTCGAGTTGCGGCGGGGACCTGGGGTATATTCTCGAGTTACGGCGGGGATGGCCATTCAAAACTCGTGTTTGTCCAGCGACGTCAGGACTCCTGTCGAGTTACGTGGGACACATCAGGAATCTCTTCGAGGCTTGGCCGGGCCGCAGGGACACTTCTCGAGGTGAGGCGGGTGACCCAGGGTCCCTTTCCGGGAGCCACAGGGATATTGGGATTCCTGTCAATGTTCAAGAGCAATCAGGCATCCTCAGCTTTAGAAGCAGTGAACTCTGTGTGCCGCGTGAGGTGTCAAAGGCATGTGAGGCATTCCGTTGAAAGGAGTCGAGGACCTAGGGCTTTCTCTAGGGACTCCACAGGGGATTCAGACATCTGTTCACCTTGTGAGATGAAAGAGGAGACTGTATTCAAGCCACTGCAAGGAAACCCAGCCTCCTTTCGAGTCAGGCTTCTCGGTGTATATTCCACTTGAGGCAGCAGACTCAGGGTCCCTCCCTCACACCTACTGCTGAGAGAAGCCTTCTTTTGAGGGGCTTGTGGAATGTTGGCATACATCTTGAGTGGAAGCCAGGCAATCAGCTCTCATCTCCAGGCAATTTGGCGTCCACGGGGCATTCCTCAGTTGCTCTGCTGAACTTGGTATTCCTCTAGGCTTGGCACGCTGTTCTCGGGCAACCTCTGGAGTTGCCTAAAGGAATTCAAGCCACTGGTCGTTTTTGCTGGGTAAAGGGGTATTGATCTGGAGTCAGGGCAGGGGAATCGGGCCTCATCTAGAGTTGATTTGGGGTACATGGAGAACCTTCGCGATGCTGGTGTGACCTCAGTGTCCCTATATACTTGTGACAGTATTCTTGAGGATTGTCTCGAGATCCATCAAGCAAGTCGAGGCTCCTTACATGTTTCATGGGGATCACGGGATTGCTCTGCATGCATTGCAGGGGAATCGGGCCTCATCTCACTTTGAGGAGAAGTTTCATGGTTTTTCGCGAGTTGCAGTGGGGACCTGGGGTATATTCTCGAGTTACAACGGGCATGGCCCTTCAATGCTCGTGCATGTCCTGCGACGTCAGGACTGCTGTCGAGTTACGAGGAACACCTCAGGAATCTCTTCGAGGATTGACAGGGCCAAAGGGACCCTTCAGGAGGTGAGGCGGGATACCCAGAGTCCCTTTCCAGTAGCCACAGAAATATTGGGATTCCTGTCAATGTACAAGAGGAGTCAGGCATTGTCATATTTTGAAGCAGTGAACTCTGTGTTGCCCTCAAGGTGTCGAAGGAATGTGAGGCATTACATCGAAAGGAGTTGGGGACCTAGGTCTTTCTCTGGGGACTCCACAGGGGACTCAGACATCCCTTCACCTTGTGAGATGAAAGAGGAGCCTGTATTCAAGCCACTGCAAGGAAACTCGGCCTCCTTTCGAGTCAGGGTTTCTCGGTATACATTCCACTTTAGGCAGCAAACTCATGGTCCGTCCCTCACACATACCGATGAGAGAAGCCTTCTCTTGAGGGGCTTGTGGAAAGTTGGCATACGTCTTGTGTCTAAGCCAGGAAATCATCTCTCATCTCCAGGCAATGTGGGGTCCACGGAGCATTCCTCGAGTTGCTCTGCTGACCTTGGTATTCCTCTGGACTTGGCACATTGTTCTCGGGGAACATCTGGAGTTGCCTAAAGGAAGCCAAGCCACTGGTCGTGTTTGATGGGCAAAGGCGGATGGCTCTGGTGTCAAGGCATGGGAATCAGGCCTCATCTCGAGTTGATTTGGGGTACATGGTGCTCCTTCGGGATGATGGTGTGACCTCAGGGTTCCTCTCTACTTGTGACAGTGATCTTGCGGACACTCTCGAGATCCATTAAGCAAGTCGAGGCTCCTTACAAGTTTCATGGGGATCACGGGATTGCTCTGCATACAGTGCAGGGGAATCGGACCTCATCTCGCTTTGATGGGGAAGTCTCATGGTTTTTCTCAAGTTGCGGTGGGTACCTGGGGTATATACTCATGTTACGGCAGGGAAGGCATTTTAACACTCGTGTTTGTCCAGCGACGTCAGGACTCCTGTCGAGTTATGAGGGACAACTCAGGAATTTCTTCGAGTCTTGGCAGGGCCAAATAGACGCTTCTTGAGGTGAGGCTGGAGACCCAGGGTCCCTTTCCAGTAGCCAAAGGGATATTGGGATTCCTGTCAATGTTCAAGAGCAGTCAGGCATCCTCACATTTTGAAACAGTGAACTCTGTGTTCTGGTCAAGTTGTCAAAGGCATGTGAGGCATTCCGCCGAAAGGAGTCGGGGACCTAGGCCTTTCTCTAGGGACTCCACAGTGGATTCAGACATCCCGTCACCTTGTGAGATAAAAGATGAGGCTCTATTCAAGCGACTGATAAGAAACCCGGCTTCCTTTCGAGTCAGGGCTTCTCGGTGTATATTTCATTGAGGCAGCAAACTCAGTGTCCCTCCCTCACACATACTGCTGAGAGAAGCCTCTTCTGGAGGGGCTTGTGGAAAATTTGCATACGTCTTGAATCTAAGCCAGGCAATCAGCTCTCATCTCCAGGCAATTTTGGTGTCCATGGAGCATTCCTCGAGTTGCTCTGCTGAACTTGGTATTCCTCTAGGCTTGGCACGTTGTTCTCGGGGAACCTCTGGAGTTGCCTAAAGGGAGTCAAGCCACTGGTCATGTTTGATGGGAACCGGGGGATGGCTCTGGAGTCAAAGCAGGGGAATTGGGCCTCATCTCGTGTTGATTTCGGGTACATGGATCTCCTGCACTATGCTGGTGTGACCTCAGTGTCCCTCGCTACTTGTGACAGTGTCCTTGCAGATTGTCTCGAGATCGATCAAGCAAGTCCAGGCTCCTTACATGTTTCATGGGGATCACGGGATTGCTCTGCATTCAGTGCAGGGGAATTGTGCCTCATCTCGCTTTCAGTGGGAAGTCTTCATGTTTTTATCGAGTTGCAGTGTGGACCTGGGGTATATTCTTGAGTTAAGGCGGCGATGGCACTTCAGCACTAGTGTTTGTCCAGCGAAGTCAGGACTCCTGTCGAGTCACGAGGGACACCTTAGGAATCTCCCCTAGGCTTGGCAGGGCCAAAGGGACGCTTCTCGATGTGAGGCTGGAGACCCAGGGTCCCTTTCCAGTAGCCACAGTGATATTGATATTCCTGTCAATGTTCAAGAGGAGTCAGGCACCGTCAGATTTGAAGCAGTGAACTCTGCGTGCCGCTCGAGGTGTCAAAGGCATGTGAGGCATTCCCTCGAAAGGAGTCGAGACCTAGGGCTTTCTCTAGGGACTCCACAGGGGATTCAGTCATCCGTTAACCTTGTGAGATGAAAGAGGAGCCTGTATTCAAGCCACTGCAAGGAAACCTGGCCTCCTTTCGAGTCAGGGCTTCTCGGTGTATATTCCACTTGAGGCAGCAAAATCAGGGTCCCTCCCTCACACATACTGCTGAGAGAAGCCTCCTCTTGCGGGGCTTGTAGGAAGTTGGCACACGTCTTGAGTCTAAGCCAGGCAATCAGCTCTCATCTCTAGCCAATTTGGCGTTCACGGAGCATTCCTCCAGATGCTCTGCTGAACAAGGTATTCCTCTAGGCTTGGCAGGTTGTTCACGGCGAACCTCTGGAGTTGCCTAAATGAAGTCAAGCCACTGGTCGTGTTTGCTGGGGATTGGCGGATGGCTCTGGAGTCAAGGCAGTGGAATCGGGCCTCATCTCGTGTTGATTTGGGGTACATGGCTCCTTCACGATGCTGGTGTGACCTCAGGGTCCTTCTATACTTGTGACAGTGTTCTTGCTGATTGTCTCGAGATTCATCAAGCAAGTCGAGGCTCCATACATGTTTCATGAGGATCACGGAATTGCTCTGCATGCAGTGCAGGGGAATTGGGGTTCATCTCGCTTTGAGGGGGAAGTCTTATGGTTTTTCTCGTGTTGGGTCGGGGACCTGGGGTATATTCTCGAGTTACGGCGGGGATGGCCCTTCAACACTCGTGTTTGTCTAGCGACGTCAGGACTCCTGTCGAATTACGAGGGACACATCAGGAATCTCTTCGAGGCTTGGCAGGGCCAAAGGGACGCTTCTCGAGGTGAGGAGGGAGACCCAATGTCCCATTCCAGTAGCCACAGGGATATTGAGATTCATGTCAATGTTCAATAGGTGTCAGGCATCGTCACCTTTTGAAGCATTGAACTCTGCGTGCCTCTCGAGGTGTCAAAGGAATGTGAGGCATTCCGTCGAAAGGAGTCGGGGACATAGGGTTTTCTCTAGGGACTCCACAGGGGATTCAGACATCCGTTCACTTTGTGAGATGAAAGAGGAGCCTGTATTCAAGCCACTGCAAGGAAACATGGCCTCTTTTCGATTCAGGGTTTCTCGTTGTATATTCCACGTTAGGCAGCAAACTCAGGGTCCCTCCCTCACACCTACTGCTGAGAGAAGCCTCCTCTGGAGGTGCTTGTGGAAATTTTGCATACGTCTTGAGTCTAAGCCAGGCAATCAGCTCTCATCTCCATGCAATTTGCAGTCCACGGAGCATTCCTCGAGGTGCTCTGCTGAACTTGGTATTCCTCTATGCTTGGCAAGTTGTTCTCGGGGAACCTCTGGAGTTGTTTAAAGGAAGTCAAGCCACTGATCGTGTTTGATGGGAATCGGGGGATGGCTCTGGAGTCAAGGCAGGGGAATTGGGCCTCCTCTCGAATTGATTGGGGTACATGGAGCTCCTTCTCGATGCTGCTGTGACCTCAGGGTCCCTCTCTACTTGTGACAATGATCTTTCGGATTGTCTCGAGATCCATCAAGCATGTCGGGGCTCCTTACGTGTTTCATGGGGATCACAGGATTGCTCTGCATGCAGTGCAGGGGAATCGTGCCTTATTTCGATTTGCGGGGAAGTCACATGTTTTTTCTCGAGTTGCGGCGGGGACCTGGGGTATATTCTCGAGTTACGGCGGGGATGGCCATTCAAAACTCGTGTTTGTCCAGCGACGTCAGGACTCCTGTCGAGTTACGTGGGACACATCAGGAATCTCTTCGAGGCTTGGCCGGGCCGCAGGGACACTTCTCGAGGTGAGGCGGGTGACCCAGGGTCCCTTTCCGGGAGCCACAGGGATATGGGATTCCTGTCAATGTTCAAGAGCAATCAGGCATCCTCAGCTTTAGAAGCAGTGAACTCTGCGTGCCGCGTGAGGTGTCAAAGGCATGTGAGGCATTCCGTTGAAAGGAGTCGAGGACCTAGGGCTTTCTCTAGGGACTCCACAGGGGATTCAGACATCTGTTCACCTTGTGAGATGAAAGAGGAGACTGTATTCAAGCCACTGCAAGGAAACCCAGCCTCCTTTCGAGTCAGGGCTTCTCGGTGTATATTCCACTTGAGGCAGCAAACTCAGGGTCCCTCCCTCACACCTACTGCTGAGAGAAGCCTTCTTTTGAGGGGCTTGTGGAATGTTGGCATACATCTTGAGTGGAAGCCAGGCAATCAGCTCTCATCTCCAGGCAATTTGGCGTCCACGGGGCATTCCTCAGTTGCTCTGCTGAACTTGGTATTCCTCTAGGCTTGGCACGCTGTTCTCGGGCAACCTCTGGAGTTGCCTAAAGGAATTCAAGCCACTGGTCGTTTTTGCTGGGTAAAGGGGTATTGATCTGGAGTCAGGGCAGGGGAATCGGGCCTCATCTAGAGTTGATTTGGGGTACATGGAGAACCTTCGCGATGCTGGTGTGACCTCAGTGTCCCTATATACTTGTGACAGTATTCTTGAGGATTGTCTCGAGATCCATCAAGCAAGTCGAGGCTCCTTACATGTTTCATGGGGATCACGGGATTGCTCTGCATGCATTGCAGGGGAATCGGGCCTCATCTCGCTTTGAGGAGAAGTCTCATGGTTTTTCTCGAGTTGCAGTGGGGACCTGGGGTATATTCTCGAGTTACAACGGGCATGGCCCTTCAATGCTCGTGCATGTCCTGCGACGTCAGGACTGCTGTCGAGTTACGAGGAACACCTCAGGAATCTCTTCGAGGATTGACAGGGCCAAAGGGACCCTTCAGGAGGTGAGGCGGGAGACCCAGAGTCCCTTTCCAGTAGCCACAGAAATATTGGGATTCCTGTCAATGTACAAGAGGAGTCAGGCATTGTCATATTTTGAAGCAGTGAACTCTGTGTTGCCCTCAGGTGTCAAAGGAATGTGAGGCATTACATCGAAAGGAGTGGGGGACCTAGGTCTTTCTCTGGGGACTCCACAGGGGACTCAGACATCCCTTCACCTTGTGAGATGAAAGAGGAGCCTGTATTCAAGCCACTGCAAGGAAACTCGGCCTCCTTTCGAGTCAGGGTTTCTCGGTGTATACATTCCACTTTAGGCAGCAAACTCATGGTCCCGTCCCTCACACATACTGATGAGAGAAGCCTTCTCTTGAGGGGCTTGTGGAAAGTTGGCATACGTCTTGAGTCTAAGCCAGGAAATCATCTCTCATCTCCAGGCAATGTGGGGTCCACGGAGCATTCCTCGAGTTGCTCTGCTGACCTTGGTATTCCTCTGGACTTGGCACATTGTTCTCGGGGAACATCTGGAGTTGCCTAAAGGAAGCCAAGCCACTGGTCGTGTTTGATGGGCAAAGGGGATGGCTCTGGAGTCAAGGCAGGGGAATCGGGCCTCATCTCGAGTTGATTTGGGGTACATGGAGCTCCTTCGGGATGATGGTGTGACCTCAGGGTCCCTCTCTACTTGTGACAGTGATCTTGCGGACACTCTCGAGATCCATCAAGCAAGTCGAGGCTCCTTACAAGTTTCATGGGGATCACGGGATTGCTCTGCATGCAGTGCAGGGGAATCGGACCTCATCTCGCTTTGAGGGGGAAGTCTCATGTTTTTTTCTCGAGTTGCGGGGGGACCTGGGGTATATTCTCGAGTTACGGCGGGGATGGCCTTCAAACACTCGTGTTTGTCCAGCGACGTCAGGACTCCTGTCGAGTTATGAGGGACACCTCAGGAATCTCTTCGAGGCTTGGCAGGGCCAAAGGGACGCTTCTTCGAGGTGAGGGGGAGACCCAGGGTCCCTTTCCAGTAGCCACAGGGATATTGGGATTCCTGTCAATGTTCAAGAGCAGTCAGGCATCCTCAGCATTTTGAAGCAGTGAACTCTGCGTGCCGCTCGAGTTGTCAAAGGCATGTGAGGCATTCCGCCGAAAGGAGTCGGGGACCTAGGCCTTTCTCTAGGGACTCCACAGGGGATTCAGACATCCCGTTCACCTTGTGAGATAAAAGATGAGGCTGTATTCAAGCCACTGCAAGGAAACCCGGCTTCCTTTCGAGTCAGGGCTTCTCGGTGTATATTTCCATTGAGGCAGCAAACTCAGGTCCCTCCCTCACACCTACTGCTGAGAGAAGCCTCTTTGAGGGGCTTGTGGAAAAGTTGGCATACGTCTTGAGTCTAAGCCAGGCAATCAGCTCTCATCTCCAGGCAATTTGGTGTCCACGGAGCATTCCTCGAGTTGCTCTGCTGAACTTGGTATTCCTCTAGGCTTGGCACGTTGTTCTCGGGGAACCTCTGGAGTTGCCTAAAGGAAGTCAAGCCACTGGTCGTGTTTTTGCTGGGGAACGGGGGATGGCTCTGGAGTCAGGGCAGGGGAATCGGGCCTCATCTCGTGTTGATTTGGGGTACATGGATCTCCTTCGCGATGCTGGTGTGACCTCAGTGTCCCTCGCTACTTGTGACAGTGTTCTTTCGGATGTCTCGAGATCCATCAAGCAAGTCGAGGCTCCTTACATGTTTCATGGGGATCACGGGATTGCTCTGCATGCAGTGCAGGGGAATCGGGCCTCATCTCGCTTTCAGGGGGAAGTCTCATGGTTTTTCTCGAGTTGCAGTGGGGACCTGGGGTATATTCTTGAGTTACAGGTGGGGATGGCCCTTCAAGCACTCGTGTTTGTCCAGCGACGTCAGGACTGCCCTGTCGAGTTACGAGGAGGAACCTCAGGAATCTCTTCGAGGCTTGCAGGGCCAAAGGGACGCTTCTCGAGGTGAGGCGGGAGACCCAGGGTCCCTTTCCAGTAGCCACAGGGATATTGGGATTCCTGTCAATGTTCAGAGGAGTCAGGCATCGTCTCACCTTTTGAAGCAGTGAACTCTGCGTGCCGCTCGAGGTGTCAAAGGAATGTGAGGCATTCCTCGAAAGGAGTCGGGACCTAGGGCTTTCTCTAGGGACTCCACAGGGGATTCAGACATCCCTTCCTTGTGAGATGAAAGAGGAGCCTGTATTCAAGCCACTGCAAGGAAACCCGGCCTCCTTTCGAGTCAGGGCTTCTCGGTGTATATTCCACTTGAGGCAGCAAACTCAGGGTCCCTCCCTCACACCTACTGCTGAGAGAAGCCTCTCTCTTGAGGGGCTTGTGGAAAGTTGGCATACGTCTTGAGTCTAAGCCAGGCAATCAGCTCTCATCTCCAGGCAATTTGGGGTCCACGGAGCATTCCTCGAGTTGCTCTGCTGAACTTGGTATTCCTCTAGACTTGGCACATTGTTCTCGGCGAACCTCTGGAGTTGCCTAAAGGAAGTCAAGCCACTGGTCGTGTTTGATGGGGAACGGGGGATGGCTCTGGAGTCAAGGCAGGGAATCGGGCCTCATCTCGTGTTGATTTGGGGTACATGGAGCTCCTTCGCGATGCTGGTGTGACCTCAGGGTCCCTCTCTACTTGTGACAGTGTTCTTGCGGATTGTCTCGAGATCCATCAAGCAAGTCGAGGCTCCTTACATGTTTCATGGGGATCACGGGATTGCTCTGCATGCAGTGCAGGGGAATCGGGCCTCATCTCGCTTTGAGGGGGAAGTCTCATGGTTTTTCTCGAGTTGCGGCGGGGACCTGGGTATATTCTCGAGTTACGGCGGGGATGGCCCTTCAACACTCGTGTTTGTCCAGCGACGTCAGGACTCCTGTCGAGTTATGAGGGACACCTCAGGAATCTCTTCGAGGCTTGGCAGGGCCAAAGGGACGCTTCTCGAGGTGGTGAGGTGGGAGACCCAGTTTCCCTTTCCAGTAGCCACAGGGATATTGGGATTCCTGTCAATGTTCAAGAGGAGTCAGGCATCGTCACCTTTTGAAGCAGTGAACTCTGCGTGCTCTCGAGGTGTCAAAGGCATGTGAGGCATTCCGTCGAAAGGAGTCGGGGACCTAGGGCCTTTCTCTAGGGACTCCACAGGGGATTCAGACATCCGTTCACCTTGTGAGATGAAAGAGGAGCCTGTATTCAAGCCACTGCAAGGAAACCCGGCCTCTTTTCGAGTCAGGGCTTCTCGGTGTATATTCCACTTGAGGCAGCAAACTCAGGGTCCCTCCCTCACACCTACTGCTGAGAGAAGCCTCCCCCCTTGAGGGTCTTGTGGAAAGTTGGCATACGTCTTGAGTCTAAGCCAGGCAATCAGCTCTCATCTCCAGGCAATTTTTGTCCACGGAGCATTCCTCGAGTTGCTCTGCTGAACTTGGTATTCCTCTAGGCTTGGCACGTTGTTCTCGGGGAACCTCTGGAGTTTGTTTAAAGGAAGTCAAGCCACTGTCGTGTTTGCTGGGGAACGGGGGATGGCTCTGGAGTCAAGGCAGGGGATTCGCCTCCTCCTCTCGAGTTGATTTGGGGTACATGGAGCTCCTTGCGATGCTGGTGTGACCTCAGGGTCCCTCTCTACTTGTGACAGTGTTCTTTCGGATTGTCTCGAGATCCATCAAGCAAGTCGAGGCTCCTTACGTGTTTTGGGGATCATCACGGGATTGCTCTGCATGCAGTGCAGGGGAATCGGGCCTCATCGCTTTGAGGGGGAAGTCTCATGGTTTTTCTCGAGTTGCGGCGGGGACCTGGGGTATATTCTCGAGTTACGGCGGGGATGGCCCTTCAAAACTCGTGTTTGTCCAGCGACGTCAGGACTCCTGTCGAGTTACGAGGGACACTCAGGAATCTCTTCGAGGCTTGGCAGGGCCAAAGGGACGCTTCTCGAGGTGAGGCGGGAGACCCAGGATCCCTTTCCAGTAGCCACAGGGATATTGGGATTCCTGTCAATGTTCAAGAGGAGTCAGGCATCCTCACCTTTTGAAGCAGTGAACTCTGCGTGCCGCTCGAGTGTGTCAAAGGCATGTGAGGCATTCCATCGAAAGGAGTCGGGGACCTAGGGCTTTCTCTAGGGACTCCACAGGGGATTCAGACATCCGTTGACCTTGTGAGATGAAAGAGGAGACTGTATTCAAGCCACTGCAAGGAAACCCGGCCTCCTTTCGAGTCAGGGCTTCTCGGTGTATATTCCACTTGAGGCAACAAACTCAGGGTCCCTCCTCACATACCTACTGCTGAGAGAAGCCTCCTCTTGAGGGGCTTGTGGAATGTTGGCATACGTCTTGAGTCTAAGCCAGGCAATCAGCTCTCATCTCCAGGCAATTTGGGGTCCACGGAGCATTCCTCGAGTTGCTCTGCTGAACTTGGTATTCCTCTAGGCTTGGCACGTTGTTCTCGGGGAACCTCTGGAGTTGCCTAAAGGAAGTCAAGCCACTGGTCGTTTTTGCTGGGAAACGGGGGATGGCTCTGGAGTCAAGGCAGGGAATCGGGCCTCATCTCGAGTTGATTTGGGGTACATGGAGATCTCCTGTGCGATGCTGGTGTGACCTCAGGGTCCCTCTATACTTGTGACAGTGTTCTTGCGGATTTCTCGAGATCCATCAAGCAAGTCGAGGCTCCTTACATGTTTCATGGGGATCACGGGATTGCTCTGCATGCAGTGCAGGGGAATCGGGCCTCATCTCGCTTTGAGGGGAAGTCTCATGGTTTTTCTCGAGTTGCGGTGGGGACCTGGGTATATTCTCGAGTTACAGCGGGGATGGCCCTTCAACAATGCTCGTGTTTGTCCAGCGACGTCAGGACTCCTGTCGAGTTACGAGGGACACCTCAGGAATCTCTTCGAGGCTTGACAGGGCCAAAGGGACGCTTCTCAAGGTGAGCGGGAGACCCAGGGTCCCTTTCCAGTAGCCACAGGATATTGGGATTCCTGTCAATGTTCAAGAGGAGTCAGGCATCGTCACCTTTTGAAGCAGTGAACTCTGCGTGCCCTCTCGAGGTGTCAAAGGAATGTGAGGCATTCCGTCGAAAGTAGTCGGTGACATAGGGCTTTCTCTAGGGACTCCACAGGGGATTCAGTCATCCCTCAACCTTGTGAGATGAAAGAGGAGCCTGTATTCAAGCCACTGCAAGGAAAACCCGGCCTCCTTTCGAGTCAGGGCTTCTCGGTGTATATTCTACTTGAGGCAGCAAACTCAGGGTCCCTCCCTCACACCTACTACTGAGAGAAGCCTCCTCTTGAGGGGCTTGTAGGAAGTTGGCATACGTCTTGAGTCTAAGTCAGGCAATCAGCTCTCATCTCTCGGCATTTTTGCGTTCACGGAGCATTTCTCCAGATGCTCTGCTGAACAAGGTATTCCTCTAGGCTTGGCACGTTGTTCTCGGGGAACCTCTGAAGTTGCATAAAATGAAGTAAAGCCACTGATCGTGTTTGCTGGGGATCGGCGGATGGCTCTGGAGTCAAGGCAGCGGAATCGGGCCTCGTCTCCTGTAGATTTGGGGTACATGGAGCTCCTTCACGATGCTGGTGTGACCTCAGGGTCCCTCTCTAGTTGTGACAGTGTTCTTGCGGATTGTCTCGAGATCCATCAAGCAAATCGAGGCTCCATACACGTTTCATGGGGATCACGGGATTGCTCTGCATGCAGTGCAGGGGAATTGGGGCTCATCTCGCTTTGAGGGGGAAGTCTCATAGTTTTTCTCGAGTTGCGGCGGGGATATGGGGTATATATTCTCGAGTTACGGCGTGGATGACCCTTCGAAAATCGTGTTTGTCCAGCGACGTCAGGACTCCTGTCGAGTTACGAGGGACACCTTAGGAATCTCTTCTAGGCTTTGCAGGGCCAAAGGGACGCTTCTCGAAGTGAGGCGGGAGACCCAGGTTCCCTTTCCAGGAGCCACAGGGATATTGGGATTCCTGTCAATGTTCAAGCGGAGTCAGGCATCGTCACCTTTTGAAGCAGTGAACTTTGCGTGCCGCTCGAGGTTTCAAAGGCATGTGAGGCATTCCGTCGAAAGGAGTGGGGGACCTAGGCCTTTCTCTAGGGACTCCACAGGGGATTCAGACATCCCTTCACCTTGTGAGATAAAACATGTGGATCTATTCAAGCCACTGAAAGGAAACCCGGCTTCCTTTCGAGTCAGGGCTTCTCGGTGTATATTCCACATGAGGCAGCAAAATCAGGGTCCCTCCCTCACACATTCTGCTGAGAGAAGCCTCCTCTGGAGGGGCTTGTGGAAAATTTGCATACGTCTTGTGTCTAAGCCAGGCAATCAACTCTCATCTCCAGGCAATTTGGTGTCCATGGAGCATTCCACGAGTTGCTCTGCTGAACTTGGTATTCCTCTAGGCTTGGCACGTTGTTCTCGGGGAATCTCTGGAGTTGCCTAAAGGAAGTCAAGCCACCGGTCGTGTTTGATCGGAATCGAGGGATGGCTCTGGATTCAAGGCAGGCGAATTGGGCCTCATCTCGTGTTGATTTCAGGTACATGGATCTCCTGCGCTATGCTGGTGTGACCTCAGGGTCCCTCACTACCTGTGCCACTGTCCTTGCGGATTGTCTCGAGATCAATCAAGAAAGTCCAGGCTCCTTACATGTTTCATGGGGATCACGGGATTGCTCTGCATTCAGTGCAGGGGAATTGTGCCTTATCTCGCTTTGAGTGGGAAGTCTCATGTTTTTATCCAGTTGCGGTGTGGACCTGGGTTATATTCTCGAGTTAAGGCGGTGATGGCCCTTCAGCACTAGTGTTTGCCCAGCGAAGTCAGGACTCCTGTCGAGTTACGAGGGACACCTTAGGAATCTCCCTAGGCTTGGCAGGGCCGCAGGGACGCTTCTCGATGTGAGGCTGGAGACCAAGGGTCCCTTTCCAGTAGCCACAGTGATATTGGAATTCCTGTCAGTGTTCAAGAGGAGTCAGGCACCGTCAGATTTGAAGCAGTGAACTCTGCGTGCCGCTCGAGGTGTCAAGGCATGTGAGGCATTCCCTCGAAAGGAGTCGGGACCTAGGGCTTTCTCTAGGGACTCCACAGGGGATTCAGTCATCCCTTAACCTTGTGAGATAAAAAGAGGAGCCTGTATTCAAGCCACTGCAAGGAAACCCGGCCTCCTTTCGAGTCAGTGCTTCTCGGTGTATATTCCACTTGAGGCAGCAAACTCAGGGTCCCTCCCTCACACCTACTGTTGAGAGAAGCCTCCTGTTGAGGGGTTTGTGGAAAGTTGGCATACGTCTTGAGTCTACGCCGTGCAATCAGCTCTCATCTCCAGGCAATTTGGGGTCCACTGAGCAGTCCTCAGTTGCTCTGCTGAACTTGGTATTCCTCTAGGCTTGACACGCTGTACTCAGGGAATCTCTGGAGTTGCCTAAAGGAAGTCAAGCCACTGGTCGTGTTTGATCGGAATCGAGGGATGGCTCTGGATTCAAGGCAGGCGAATTGGGCCTCATCTCGTGTTGATTTCGGGTACATGGATCTCCTGCGCTATGCTGGTGTGACCTCAGGGTCCCTCACTACCTGTGCCACTGTCCTTGCGGATTGTCTCGAGATCAATCAAGAAAGTCCAGGCTCCTTACATGTTTCATGGGGATCACGGGATTGCTCTGCATTCAGTGCAGGGGAATTGTGCCTTATCTCGCTTTGAGTGGGAAGTCTCATGTTTTTATCGAGTTGCGGTGTGGACCTGGGTTATATTCTCGAGTTAAGGTGGCGATGGCCCTTCAGCACTAGTGTTTGCCCAGCGAAGTCAGGACTCCTGTCGAGTTACGAGGGACACCTTAGGAATCTCCCGTAGGCTTGGCAGGGCCGCAGGGACGCTTCTCGATGTGAGGCTGGAGACCCAGGGTCCCTTTCCAGTAGCCACAGTGATATTGGAATTCCTGTCAGTGTTCAAGAGGAGTCAGGCACCGTCAGATTTGAAGCAGTGAACTCTGCGTGCCGCTCGAGGTGTCAATGGCATGTGAGGCATTCCCTCGAAAGGAGTCGGGACCTAGGGCTTTCTCTAGGGACTCCACATGGGATTCAGTCATCCCTTAACCTTGTGAGATGAAAGAGGAGCCTGTATTCAAGCCACTGTAAGGAAACCCGGCCTCCTTTCGAGTCAGTGCTTCTCGGTGTATATTCCACTTGAGGCAGCAAACTCAGGGTCCCCCTCCCTCACACATACTGTTGAGAGAAGCCTCCTGTTGAGGGGTTTGTGGAAAGTTGGCATCCGTCTTGAGTCTACGCCATGCAATCAGCTCTCATCTCCAGGCAATTTGGGGTCCACTGAGCATTCCTCAGTTGCTCTGCTGAACTTGGTATTCCTCTAGGCTTGACACGCTGTACTCAGGGAACCTCTGGAGTTGCCTAAAGGAAGTCAAGCCACTGGTCGTTTTTGCTGGGTAACGGGGGATGGCACTGGAGTCAGGGCAGGGGAATCGGGTCTTATCTCGAGTTGATTTGGGGTACATGGAGATCCTTCACGACGCTGGCATCATCTCAGTGCCCCTCTATACTTGTGACAGTATTTTTGCGGATTGTCTCGAGATCCATCAAGCATGTCGAGGCTCCTTACATGTTTCATGGGGATCACGGGATTTCTCTGAATGCAGTGCAGGGGAATCGGGGCTCATCTCGCTTTGAGGGGGAAGTCTCATGGTTTTTTCTCGAGAGTTGCATTGGGTACCTGGGCTATATTCTCGAGTTACAACGAGGATGGCCCTTCAGCGCTCGTGCTTGTACAGCGACGTCAGGACTGCTGTCGAGTTACGAGGGACACATCAGGAATCTCTTCGAGGCTTGACAGGGCCAAAGGGACGCTTCTCGAGGTGAGGCGGGAGACCCATGGTCCCTTACCAGTAGCCACAGGGATATTGGGATTCCTGCCAATGTTCAAGAGGAGTCAGGCATCGTCATCTTTTGAAGCTGTGAACTCTGCGTGCTGCTCGAGGTGTCAAAGGCATGTGAGGCATTCCATTGAAAGGACTCGGGGACCTAGGGCTTTCTCTACGGACTCCACAGGGTATTCAGTCATCCGTTGACCTTGTGAAATGAAAGAGCAGACTGTATTCAAGCCACTGTAAGGAAACCCGGCCTCCTTTCGAGTCAGGGCTTCTCAGTATATATTCCACTTTAAGTAGCACACTCATGGTCCCTCCCTCACACCTACTGCTGAGAAAAGCCTCCTCCTTGAGGGGCTTGTGGAAAGTTGGCATACGGCTTGAGTCTAAGCCAGGCAATCAGCTTTCATCTCCAGGCAATTTGGAAGCCCAGGGAGCATTCCTCGAGTTGCTCTGCTGAACTTGTATTCCTCTAGGTTTAGCAGGTTGTTCTCTGGGAACCTGTGGAGTTGCCTAAAGGAAGTCAAGCCAGTAATCATGTTTTCTGGGTAACAGTGGATGGCTCTGGAGACAGGGCAGGGGAATCGGGCCTCATCTCGAGTTGATTTTGGGTACACGGCGCTCCTTCCGGATGATGGGGTGACATCAGGGTCCCTCTCTACTTGTGACAGTGATCTTGCGGATACTCTCGAGATCCATCAAGCAAGTCGAGGCTCCTTACAAGTTTCATGGGGATCACGGGATTGCTCTGCATGCAGTGCAGGGGAATCGGGCCTCTTCTCGCTTTGATGGGGAAGTCTCATGGTTTTTCTCGATTTCCGGTGGGGACCTGGGGTATATTCTCGTGTTACGGCGGGGAAGGCATTTTAACACTCGTGTTTGTCCAGCGACGTCAGGACTCCTGTCGAGTTATGAGGGACACCTCAGGAACCTTTTCGAGGCTTGGCAGGGCCAAATGGACGCTTCTTGAGGTGAGGCTGGAGACCCAGGGTCCCTTTCCAGTAGCCAAAGTGATATTGGGATTCCTGTCAATGTTCAAGAGCAGTCAGGCATCGTCACATTTTGAAACAGTGAACTCTGTGTTCTGCTCAAGGTGTCAAAGGCATGTGAGGCATTCCGCGGAAAGCAGTCGGGGTCCTAGGCCTTTCTGTAGGGACTCCACAGGGGATTCAGACATCCCGTCACCTTGTGAGATAAAAGATGAGGCTTTATTCAAGCGACTGAAAAGAAACCCGGCTTCCTTTCGAGTCAGGGCTTCTCGGTGTATATTTCATTGAGGCAGCAAACTCAGGGTCCCTCCCTCAAACATACTGCAGAGAGAAGCCTCCTCTGGAGGGGCTTGTGGAAAATTTGCATACATCTTGAATCTAATCCAGGCAATCAGCTCTCATCTCCAGGCAATTTGGGGTCCACTGAGCATTCCTCAGTTGCTCTGCTGAAATGGTATTCCTCTAGGCTTGACACGCTGTACTCAGGGAACCGCTGGAGTTTCCTAAAGGAAGTCAAGCCACTGGTCGTTTTTGCTGGGTAACGGGGGATGGCACTGGAGTCAGGGCAGGGGAATCGGGTCTTATCTCGAGTTGATTTAGGGTACATGGAGATCCTTCACGACGCTGGCATGATCTCAGTGCCCCTCTATACTTGTGACAGTATTTTTGCGGATTGTCTCGAGATCCATCAAGCATGTCGAGGCTCCTTACATGTTTCATGGGGATCTTGGGATTTCTCTGAATGCAGTGCAGTGGAATCGGGCCTCATCTCACTTTGAGGGGGAAGTCTCATGGTTTTTCTCGAGTTGCATTGGGTACCTGGGCTATATTCTCGAGTTACAACGAGGATGGCCCTTCAGCGCTCGTGCTTGTACAGCGACGTCAGGACTGCTGTCGAGTTACGAGGGATACATCAGGAATCTCTTCGAGGCTTGACAGGGCCAAAGGGACGCTTCTCGAGGTGAGGCGGGAGACCCAGGGTCCCTTACCATTAGCCACAGGGATATTGGGATTCCTGCCAATGTTCAAGAGGAGTCAGGCATCGTCACCTTTTGAAGCTGTGACCTCTGCGTGCTGCTCGAGGTGTCAAAGGCATGTGAGGCATTCCATTGAAAGGACTCGGGGACCTAGGGCTTTCTCTACGGACTCCACAGGGTATTCAGTCATCCGTTGACCTTGTGAAATGAAAGGGCAGACTGTATTCAAGCCACTGCAAGGAAACCCGGCCTCCTTTCGAGTCAGGGCTTCTCGGTGTATATTCCGCTTGAGGCAACAAACTCAGGGTCCCTCCCTCACACCTGCTGCTGAGAGAAGCCTCCTCTTGAGGGGCTTGTTGGAAGTTGGCATACGTCTTGAGTCGAAGTCAGGCAATCAGCTCTCATCTCTAGGCAATTTGGCGTCAACGGAACATTCCTCGAGATGCTCTGCTGAACAAGGTATTCCTCTAGGCTTGGCAGGTTGTTCACGGGTTACCTCTGGAGTTGCCTAAATGAAGTCAAGCCACTGGCCGTGTTTGCTGGGGATTGGCGGATGGCTCTGGAGTCAAGGCAGCGGAATCCGGCCTCATCTCGTGTTGATTTGGTGAACATGGAGCTCCTTCACGATGCTGGTGTGAACTCAGGGTCCCTCTCTAGTTGTTACAGTGTTCTTGTGTTTTGTCTCGAGATCCATCAAGCAAGTCGAGTCTCCATACATGTTTCATGGGGATCACGGGATTGCTCTGCATGCAATGCAGGGGAATCGGGGCTCATCTCGCCTTGAGGGGGAAGTCTCATGGTTTTTCTCGAGTTGCGGTGGGGATATGGGGTATATTCTCGAGTTACGGCAGGGATGGCCCTTCAACAATCCTGTTTGTCCAGGGACGTCAGGACTCCTTTCGTGTTACGAGGGACACCTTAGGAATCTACCCTAAGCTTGGCGGGGCCGAAGGGACGCTTCTCGAGGTGAGGCTGGAGACCCAGGGTTCCTTTCCAGTAGCCACATTGATATTGGAATTCTTGCCAATGTTCAAGAGGAGTCAGGCATCGTCAGATTTGAAGCAGTGAACTCTGCGTGCCGCTCGAGGTGTCAATGGCATGTGTGGCATTACCTCGAAAGGAGTCGGGGACCTAGGGCTATATCTAGGGACTCCACAGGGGATTCAGACACCTGTTCACATTGTGAGATGAAGGACGAGCCTGTATTCAAGCCACTGCAACAAAACCCGGCCTCCTTTCGAGTCAGGGCTTCTCAGTATATATTCCACTTTAAGTAGCACACTCATGGTCCCTCCCTCACACCTACTGCTGAGAAAAGCCTCCTCCTGAGGGGCTTGTGGAAAGTTGGCATACGGCTTGAGTCTAAGCCAGGCAATCAGCTCTCATCTTCAGGCAATTTGGAAGCCCAGGGAGCATTCCTCGAATTGCTCTGCTGAACTTGTATTCCTCTAGGTTTAGCAGGTTGTTCTCTGGGAACCTGTGGAGTTGCCTAAAGGAAGTCAAGCCAGTAATCGTGTTTTCTGGGTAACAGTGGATGGCTCTGGAGACAGGGCAGGGGAAGCGGGCCTCATCTCGAGTTGATTTTGGGTACACGGCGCTCCTTCGGGATGATGGTGTGACATCAGGGTCCCTCTCTACTTGTGACAGTGATCTTGCGGACACACTCGAGATCCATCAAGCAAGTCGAGGCTCCTTACAAGTTTCATGGGGATCAAGGGATTGCTCTGCATGCAGTGCAGGGGAATCGGGCCTCATCTCGCTTTGATGGGGAAGTCTCATGGTTTTTCTCGATTTCCGGTGGGGACCTGGGGTATATTCTCGTGTTACAGCGGGGAAGGCATTTTAACACTCGTGTTTGTCCAGCGACGTCAGGACTCCTGTCGAGTTATGAGGGACACCTCAGGAATCTTTTCGAGGCTTGGCAGGGCCAAATGGACGCTTCTTGAGGTGATGCTGGAGACCCAGGGTCCCTTTCCAGTAGCCAAAGGGATATTGGGATTCCTGTCAATGTTCAAGAGCAGTCAGGCATCGTCACATTTTGAAACAGTGAACTCTGTGTTCTGCTCAAGGTGTCAAAGGCATGTGAGGCATTCCGCCGAAAGGAGTCGGGGTCCTAGGCCTTTCTGTAGGGACTCCACAGGGGATTCAGACATCCCGTCACCTTGTGAGATAAAACATGAGGCTCTATTCAAGCGACTGATAAGAAACCCTGCTTCCTTTCGAGTCAGGGCTTCTTGGTGTATATTTCATTGAGGCAGCAAACTCAGGGTCCCTCCCTCGCACATACTGCAGAGAGAAGCCTCCTCTGGAGGGGCTTGTGGAAAATTTGCATACGTCTTGAATCTAAGCCAGGCATTCATCTCTCATCTCCAGGCAATTTGGTGTCCATGGAGCATTCCTCGAGTTGCTCTGCTGAACTTGGTATTCCTCTAGGCTTGGCACGTTGTTCTCGGGGAAAATCTGGAGTTGCCTAAAGGAAGTCAAGCCACTGGTCATGTTGGATGGGAACCGGGGGATGGCTCTGGAGACAAGGCAGGGGAATTGGGCCTCATCTCCTGTTGATTTCGGGTACATGGATCTCCTGCGCTATGCTGTTGTGACCTCAGGGTCCCTCGCTACTTGTGACAGTGTCCTTGCAGATTGTCTCGAGACCCATCAAGCAAGTCGAGGCTCCTTACATGTTTCATGGGGATCACGGGATTGCTCTGCATTCAGTGCAGGGGAATTGTTCCTCATCTAGCTTTGAGTGGGAAGTCCCATGTTTTTATCGAGTTGCGGTGTGGACCGGGGTATATTCTCGAGTTAAGGCGGCGATGGCCCTTCAGCACTAGTGTTTGTCCAGCGAAGTCAGGACTCCTGTCGAGTTACGAGGGACACCTTAGGAATCTCCCCTAGGCTTGGCAGGTCCAAAGGGACGCTTCTCGATGTGAGGCTGGAGACCCAGGGTCCCTTTCCAGTAGCCACAGTGATATTGATATTCCTGTCAATGTTCAAGAGGAGTCAGGCACCGTCAGATTTGAAGCAGTGAACTCTGCGTGCCGCTCGAGGTGTCAAAGGCATGTGAGGCATTCCCTCGAAAGGAGTCGAGACCTAGGGCTTTCTCTAGGGACTCCACAGGGGATTCAGTCATCCGTTAACCTTGTGAGATGAAAGAGGAGCCTGTATTCAAGCCACTGCAAGGAAACCTGGCCTCCTTTCGAGTCAGGGCTTCTCGGTGTATATTCCACTTGAGGCAGCAAAATCAGGGTCCCTCCCTCACACATACTGCTGAGAGAAGCCTCCTCTTGCGGGGCTTGTAGGAAGTTGGCACACTTCTTCAGTCTAAACCAGGCAATCAGCTCTCATCTCTAGGCAGTTTGGCTTTACGGAGCATTCCTCCATATGCTCTGCTGAACAAGGTATTCCTCTAGGCTTGGGAGGTTGTTCACGGGGAACCTCTGGAGTTGCCTAAATGAAGTCAAGCCACTGGTCGTGTTTCCTGGGGATTGGCGGAGGCCTCTGGAGTCACGGCAGAGGAATCGGGCCTCATCTCGTGTGGATTTGGGATACATGGAGCTCCTTCACGATGTTGGTGTGACCTCAGGGTCCTTCTATGCTTGTGACAGTGTTCTTGTGGATTGTCTCGAGATCCATCAAGCAAGTCGAGGCTCCATAAAAGTTTCATGGGGATCACGGAATTGCTCTGCATGCAGTGCAGGGGAATTGGGGTTCATCTCGCTTTGAGGGGGAAGTCTCATGGTTTTTCTCGTGTTGGGGCGGGGACCTGGGTTATATTCTCGAGTTACGGCGGGGATGGCACTTCAACACTCGTGTTTGTCCAGCGACGTCAGGACTCCTCTCGAGTTACGAGGGACACATCAGGAATCTCTTCGAGGCTTGGCAGGGCCAAAGGGACGCTTCTCGAGGTGAGGAGGGAGACCCAATGTCCCTTTCCAGTAGCCACAGGGATATTGAGATTCAGGTCAATGTTCAATAGGTGTCAGGCATCGTCACCTTTTGAAGCATTGAACTCTGCGTGCCTCTCGAGGTGTCAAAGGAATGTGAGGCATTCCGTCGAAAGGAGTCGGGGACATAGGGCTTTCTCTAGGGACTCCACAGGGTATTCAGACATCCGTTCACTTTGTGAGATGAAAGAGGAGCCTGTATTCAAGCCACTGCAAGGAAACCCGCCTCCTTTCGATTCAGGGTGTCTCGTTGTATATTCCACGTTAGGCAGCAAACTCAGGGTCCCTCCCTCACACCTACTGCTGAGAGAAGCCTCCTCTGGAGGTGCTTGTGGAAAGTTGGCATACGTCTTGAGTCTTAGCCAGGCAATCAGCTCTCATCTCCATGCAACTTGCGGTTCACGGAGTATTCCTCGAGGTGCTCTGCTGAACTTGGTATTCCTCTATGCTTGGCAAGTTGTTCTCGGGGAACCTCTGAAGTTGTTTAAAGGAAGTCAAGCCACTGATCGTGTTTGACGGGAATCGCGGGATGGCTCTGGAGTCAAGGCAGGGGAATTGGGCCTCCTCTCGAATTGATTGGGGTACATGGAGCTCCTTTTCGATGCTGCTGTGACCTCAGGGTCCCTCTCTACTTGTGACAATGATCTTTCGGATTGTCTCGAGATCCATCAAGCATGTCGGGGCTCCTTACGTGTTTCATGGGGATCACAGGATTGCTCTGCATGCAGTGCAGGGGAATCGTGCCTTATTTCGATTTGCGGGGAAGTCACATGTTTTTTCTCGAGTTGCGGCGGGGACCTGGGGTATATTCTCGAGTTACGGCGGGGATGGCCATTCAAAACTCGTGTTTGTCCAGCGACGTCAGGACTCCTGTCGAGTTACGTGGGACACATCAGGAATCTCTTCGAGGCTTGGCGGGCCGCAGGGACACTTCTCGAGGTGAGGCGGGTGACCCAGGGTCCCTTTCCGGGAGCCACAGGGATATTGGGATTCCTGTCAATGTTCAAGAGCAATCAGGCATCCTCAGCTTTAGAAGCAGTGAACTCTGTGTGCCGCGTGAGGTGTCAAAGGCATGTGAGGCATTCCGTTGAAAGGAGTCGAGGACCTAGGGCTTTCTCTAGGGACTCCACAGGGGATTCAGACATCTGTTCACCTTGTGAGATGAAAGAGGAGACTGTATTCAAGCCACTGCAAGGAAACCCAGCCTCCTTTCGAGTCAAGGCTTCTCGGTGTATATTCCACTTGAGGCAGCAGACTCAGGGTCCCTCCCTCACACCTACTGCTGAGAGAAGCCTTCTTTTGAGGGGCTTGTGGAATGTTGGCATACATCTTGAGTGGAAGCCAGGCAATCAGCTCTCATCTCCAGGCAATTTGGCGTCCACGGGGCATTCCTCAGTTGCTCTGCTGAACTTGGTATTCCTCTAGGCTTGGCACGCTGTTCTCGGGCAACCTCTGGAGTTGCCTAAAGGAATTCAAGCCACTGGTCGTTTTTGCTGGGTAAAGGGGTATTGATCTGGAGTCAGGGCAGGGGAATCGGGCCTCATCTAGAGTTGATTTGGGGTACATGGAGAACCTTCGCGATGCTGGTGTGACCTCAGTGTCCCTATATACTTGTGACAGTATTCTTGAGGATTGTCTCGAGATCCATCAAGCAAGTCGAGGCTCCTTACATGTTTCATGGGGATCACGGGATTGCTCTGCATGCATTGCAGGGGAATCGGGCCTCATCTCACTTTGAGGAGAAGTTTCATGGTTTTTCGCGAGTTGCAGTGGGGACCTGGGGTATATTCTCGAGTTACAACGGGCATGGCCCTTCAATGCTCGTGCATGTCCTGCGACGTCAGGACTGCTGTCGAGTTACGAGGAACACCTCAGGAATCTCTTCGAGGATTGACAGGGCCAAAGGGACCCTTCAGGAGGTGAGGCGGGATACCCAGAGTCCCTTTCCAGTAGCCACAGAAATATTGGGATTCCTGTCAATGTACAAGAGGAGTCAGGCATTGTCATATTTTGAAGCAGTGAACTCTGTGTTGCCCTCAAGGTGTCGAAGGAATGTGAGGCATTACATCGAAAGGAGTTGGGGACCTAGGTCTTTCTCTGGGGACTCCACAGGGGACTCAGACATCCCTTCACCTTGTGAGATGAAAGAGGAGCCTGTATTCAAGCCACTGCAAGGAAACTCGGCCTCCTTTCGAGTCAGGGTTTCTCGGTATACATTCCACTTTAGGCAGCAAACTCATGGTCCGTCCCTCACACATACCGATGAGAGAAGCCTTCTCTTGAGGGGCTTGTGGAAAGTTGGCATACGTCTTGTGTCTAAGCCAGGAAATCATCTCTCATCTCCAGGCAATGTGGGGTCCACGGAGCATTCCTCGAGTTGCTCTGCTGACCTTGGTATTCCTCTGGACTTGGCACATTGTTCTCGGGGAACATCTGGAGTTGCCTAAAGGAAGCCAAGCCACTGGTCGTGTTTGATGGGCAAAGGCGGATGGCTCTGGTGTCAAGGCATGGGAATCAGGCCTCATCTCGAGTTGATTTGGGGTACATGGTGCTCCTTCGGGATGATGGTGTGACCTCAGGGTTCCCTCTCTACTTGTGACAGTGATCTTGCGGACACTCTCGAGATCCATTAAGCAAGTCGAGGCTCCTTACAAGTTTCATGGGGATCACGGGATTGCTCTGCATACAGTGCAGGGGAATCGGACCTCATCTCGCTTTGATGGGGAAGTCTCATGGTTTTTCTCAAGTTGCGGTGGGTACCTGGGGTATATACTCATGTTACGGCAGGGAAGGCATTTTAACACTCGTGTTTGTCCAGCGACGTCAGGACTCCTGTCGAGTTATGAGGGACAACTCAGGAATTTCTTCGAGTCTTGGCAGGGCCAAATAGACGCTTCTTGAGGTGAGGCTGGAGACCCAGGGTCCCTTTCCAGTAGCCAAAGGGATATTGGGATTCCTGTCAATGTTCAAGAGCAGTCAGGCATCCTCACATTTTGAAACAGTGAACTCTGTGTTCTGGTCAAGTTGTCAAAGGCATGTGAGGCATTCCGCCGAAAGGAGTCGGGGACCTAGGCCTTTCTCTAGGGACTCCACAGTGGATTCAGACATCCCGTCACCTTGTGAGATAAAAGATGAGGCTCTATTCAAGCGACTGATAAGAAACCCGGCTTCCTTTCGAGTCAGGGCTTCTCGGTGTATATTTCATTGAGGCAGCAAACTCAGTGTCCCTCCCTCACACATACTGCTGAGAGAAGCCTCTTCTGGAGGGGCTTGTGGAAAATTTGCATACGTCTTGAATCTAAGCCAGGCAATCAGCTCTCATCTCCAGGCAATTTGGTGTCCATGGAGCATTCCTCGAGTTGCTCTGCTGAACTTGGTATTCCTCTAGGCTTGGCACGTTGTTCTCGGGGAACCTCTGGAGTTGCCTAAAGGGAGTCAAGCCACTGGTCATGTTTGATGGGAACCGGGGGATGGCTCTGGAGTCAAAGCAGGGGAATTGGGCCTCATCTCGTGTTGATTTCGGGTACATGGATCTCCTGCACTATGCTGGTGTGACCTCAGTGTCCCTCGCTACTTGTGACAGTGTCCTTGCAGATTGTCTCGAGATCGATCAAGCAAGTCCAGGCTCCTTACATGTTTCATGGGGATCACGGGATTGCTCTGCATTCAGTGCAGGGGAATTGTGCCTCATCTCGCTTTCAGTGGGAAGTCTTCATGTTTTTATCGAGTTGCAGTGTGGACCTGGGGTATATTCTTGAGTTAAGGCGGCGATGGCACTTCAGCACTAGTGTTTGTCCAGCGAAGTCAGGACTCCTGTCGAGTCACGAGGGACACCTTAGGAATCTCCCCTAGGCTTGGCAGGGCCAAAGGGACGCTTCTCGATGTGAGGCTGGAGACCCAGGGTCCCTTTCCAGTAGCCACAGTGATATTGATATTCCTGTCAATGTTCAAGAGGAGTCAGGCACCGTCAGATTTGAAGCAGTGAACTCTGCGTGCCGCTCGAGGTGTCAAAGGCATGTGAGGCATTCCCTCGAAAGGAGTCGAGACCTAGGGCTTTCTCTAGGGACTCCACAGGGGATTCAGTCATCCGTTAACCTTGTGAGATGAAAGAGGAGCCTGTATTCAAGCCACTGCAAGGAAACCTGGCCTCCTTTCGAGTCAGGGCTTCTCGGTGTATATTCCACTTGAGGCAGCAAAATCAGGGTCCCTCCCTCACACATACTGCTGAGAGAAGCCTCCTCTTGCGGGGCTTGTAGGAAGTTGGCACACGTCTTGAGTCTAAGCCAGGCAATCAGCTCTCATCTCTAGCCAATTTGGCGTTCACGGAGCATTCCTCCAGATGCTCTGCTGAACAAGGTATTCCTCTAGGCTTGGCAGGTTGTTCACGGCGAACCTCTGGAGTTGCCTAAATGAAGTCAAGCCACTGGTCGTGTTTGCTGGGGATTGGCGGATGGCTCTGGAGTCAAGGCAGTGGAATCGGGCCTCATCTCGTGTTGATTTGGGGTACATGGAGCTCCTTCACGATGCTGGTGTGACCTCAGGGTCCTTCTATACTTGTGACAGTGTTCTTGCTGATTGTCTCGAGATTCATCAAGCAAGTCGAGGCTCCATACATGTTTCATGAGGATCACGGAATTGCTCTGCATGCAGTGCAGGGGAATTGGGGTTCATCTCGCTTTGAGGGGGAAGTCTTATGGTTTTTCTCGTGTTGGGTCGGGGACCTGGGGTATATTCTCGAGTTACGGCGGGGATGGCCCTTCAACACTCGTGTTTGTCTAGCGACGTCAGGACTCCTGTCGAATTACGAGGGACACATCAGGAATCTCTTCGAGGCTTGGCAGGGCCAAAGGGACGCTTCTCGAGGTGAGGAGGGAGACCCAATGTCCCATTCCAGTAGCCACAGGGATATTGAGATTCATGTCAATGTTCAATAGGTGTCAGGCATCGTCACCTTTTGAAGCATTGAACTCTGCGTGCCTCTCGAGGTGTCAAAGGAATGTGAGGCATTCCGTCGAAAGGAGTCGGGGACATAGGGTTTTCTCTAGGGACTCCACAGGGGATTCAGACATCCGTTCACTTTGTGAGATGAAAGAGGAGCCTGTATTCAAGCCACTGCAAGGAAACATGGCCTCTTTTCGATTCAGGGTTTCTCGTTGTATATTCCACGTTAGGCAGCAAACTCAGGGTCCCTCCCTCACACCTACTGCTGAGAGAAGCCTCCTCTGGAGGTGCTTGTGGAAATTTTGCATACGTCTTGAGTCTAAGCCAGGCAATCAGCTCTCATCTCCATGCAATTTGCAGTCCACGGAGCATTCCTCGAGGTGCTCTGCTGAACTTGGTATTCCTCTATGCTTGGCAAGTTGTTCTCGGGGAACCTCTGGAGTTGTTTAAAGGAAGTCAAGCCACTGATCGTGTTTGATGGGAATCGGGGGATGGCTCTGGAGTCAAGGCAGGGGAATTGGGCCTCCTCTCGAATTGATTGGGGTACATGGAGCTCCTTCTCGATGCTGCTGTGACCTCAGGGTCCCTCTCTACTTGTGACAATGATCTTTCGGATTGTCTCGAGATCCATCAAGCATGTCGGGGCTCCTTACGTGTTTCATGGGGATCACAGGATTGCTCTGCATGCAGTGCAGGGGAATCGTGCCTTATTTCGATTTGCGGGGAAGTCACATGTTTTTTCTCGAGTTGCGGCGGGGACCTGGGGTATATTCTCGAGTTACGGCGGGGATGGCCATTCAAAACTCGTGTTTGTCCAGCGACGTCAGGACTCCTGTCGAGTTACGTGGGACACATCAGGAATCTCTTCGAGGCTTGGCCGGGCCGCAGGGACACTTCTCGAGGTGAGGCGGGTGACCCAGGGTCCCTTTCCGGGAGCCACAGGGATATTGGGATTCCTGTCAATGTTCAAGAGCAATCAGGCATCCTCAGCTTTAGAAGCAGTGAACTCTGCGTGCCGCGTGAGGTGTCAAAGGCATGTGAGGCATTCCGTTGAAAGGAGTCGAGGACCTAGGGCTTTCTCTAGGGACTCCACAGGGGATTCAGACATCTGTTCACCTTGTGAGATGAAAGAGGAGACTGTATTCAAGCCACTGCAAGGAAACCCAGCCTCCTTTCGAGTCAGGGCTTCTCGGTGTATATTCCACTTGAGGCAGCAAACTCAGGGTCCCTCCCTCACACCTACTGCTGAGAGAAGCCTTCTTTTGAGGGGCTTGTGGAATGTTGGCATACATCTTGAGTGGAAGCCAGGCAATCAGCTCTCATCTCCAGGCAATTTGGCGTCCACGGGGCATTCCTCAGTTGCTCTGCTGAACTTGGTATTCCTCTAGGCTTGGCACGCTGTTCTCGGGCAACCTCTGGAGTTGCCTAAAGGAATTCAAGCCACTGGTCGTTTTTGCTGGGTAAAGGGGTATTGATCTGGAGTCAGGGCAGGGGAATCGGGCCTCATCTAGAGTTGATTTGGGGTACATGGAGAACCTTTGCGATGCTGGTGTGACCTCAGTGTCCCTATATACTTGTGACAGTATTCTTGAGGATTGTCTCGAGATCCATCAAGCAAGTCGAGGCTCCTTACATGTTTCATGGGGATCACGGGATTGCTCTGCATGCATTGCAGGGGAATCGGGCCTCATCTCGCTTTGAGGAGAAGTCTCATGGTTTTTCTCGAGTTGCAGTGGGGACCTGGGGTATATTCTCGAGTTACAACGGGCATGGCCCTTCAATGCTCGTGCATGTCCTGCGACGTCAGGACTGCTGTCGAGTTACGAGGAACACCTCAGGAATCTCTTCGAGGATTGACAGGGCCAAAGGGACCCTTCAGGAGGTGAGGCGGGATACCCAGAGTCCCTTTCCAGTAGCCACAGAAATATTGGGATTCCTGTCAATGTACAAGAGGAGTCAGGCATTGTCATATTTTGAAGCAGTGAACTCTGTGTTGCCCTCAAGGTGTCAAAGGAATGTGAGGCATTACATCGAAAGGAGTTGGGGGCCTAGGTCTTTCTCTGGGGACTCCACAGGGGACTCAGACATCCCTTCACCTTGTGAGATGAAAGAGGAGCCTGTATTCAAGCCACTGCAAGGAAACTCGGCCTCCTTTCGAGTCAGGGTTTCTCGGTATACATTCCACTTTAGGCAGCAAACTCATGGTCCGTCCCTCACACATACCGATGAGAGAAGCCTTCTCTTGAGGGGCTTGTGGAAAGTTGGCATACGTCTTGTGTCTAAGCCAGGAAATCATCTCTCATCTCCAGGCAATGTGGGGTCCACGGAGCATTCCTCGAGTTGCTCTGCTGACCTTGGTATTCCTCTGGACTTGGCACATTGTTCTCGGGGAACATCTGGAGTTGCCTAAAGGAAGCCAAGCCACTGGTCGTGTTTGATGGGCAAAGGCGGATGGCTCTGGTGTCAAGGCATGGGAATCAGGCCTCATCTCGAGTTGATTTGGGGTACATGGTGCTCCTTCGGGATGATGGTGTGTGACCTCAGGGTCCCTCTCTACTTGTGACAGTGATCTTGCGGACACTCTCGAGATCCATTAAGCAAGTCGAGGCTCCTTACAAGTTTCATGGGGATCACGGGATTGCTCTGCATACAGTGCAGGGGAATCGGACCTCATCTCGCTTTGATGGGGAAGTCTCATGGTTTTTCTCAAGTTGCGGTGGGTACCTGGGGTATATACTCATGTTACGGCAGGGAAGGCATTTTCAAACACTCGTGTTTGTCCAGCGACGTCAGGACTCCTGTCGAGTTATGAGGGACAACTCAGGAATTTCTTCGAGTCTTGGCAGGGCCAAATAGACGCTTCTTGAGGTGAGGCTGGAGACCCAGGGTCCCTTTCCAGTAGCCAAAGGGATATTGGGATTCCTGTCAATGTTTAAGAGCAGTCAGGCATCCTCACATTTTGAAACAGTGAACTCTGTGTTCTGGTCAAGTTGTCAAAGGCATGTGAGGCATTCCGCCGAAAGGAGTCGGGGACCTAGGCCTTTCTCTAGGGACTCCACAGTGGATTCAGACATCCCGTCACCTTGTGAGATAAAAGA